>NIVC01003231.1:0-75406 GCA_002269645.1 Macrostomum lignano
CCTCTATTTTCAGGAAGCTACTGTCGAAATTTATCCGACTACTGCTTGGCGAACAACCCTTGTCTCCATGGCAACTGCAGCAATGGCAACGCGTCCGCCGGAGCCAACTATACCTGCGCCTGCCGCGACGGCTGGACCGGTGATCGTTGCGACCGCGACGTCGACGAGTGCGCCGCGCCCAGCAAAGGCGGCCTGGGCGACTGCCTGCCCAACGGCACCGCGGCCTGCGTCAACTCCAATGGCAGTTTTGCCTGCCATTGCCGGCCCGGGTGGACGGGTGAGAGGGGCCAAGGACTGCTGGACTAGATCTGGGCGGGTGAGAGGGGGCCAAGGACTGCTGGCTAGATCTGGGCGGGTGAGAGAAGGGCCAAGGACTGCTGGACTGATGGAATGGAAAGGCACAAGTTCTATGAGTTAAACCAAATGTTGTGAGGGATGCAACATCTGGGAAGGAGTTTCTGTTCTGAACTGCGGTAAAAGGCTTCCTAGATCTCCTCTCGCTCCTGCAGGCCCTCTGTGCTCCGAAATATCCGACTATTGCTTGGCTATGAAGCCAGCCTGTCACCATGGCAACTGCAGCAACGTCGGCTCCAGCAACTACACATGCGCGTGCAACAGCGGCGGGAGGGCGCGGCGTGCGAAACGGACATCGACGAGTGCAGCCGGTCAGGATACTGCGTGAAACGCTTGGCCTGCGAGAACACGAACGGGTCCTACACGTGCGCCTGCCAGCCAGGGTTTGAAGGTGCGCGTACAGCGGAAGTTTTACTGAAACAAAGATCTCTTATGGTTGGTAGCGAGAGTGGAGCTTGGAGGTTAGTTTAGATGGCTGCCGCAAATCAGGTTAGTGTGTGGTGACCGCGCAAGGAGACGAACCGAGAGTCGTGGCGCGACAGGCGGAGCTATTAACCATTGAGCTGCTCTTTCCCCACCGAATGTCTTGACTTACTTGACTTAGCTGCGTCCGGAAACAGCGAGGAGGCGTTGCCGCCCATTTCGCTAACCCCTGGCGACCACGGGCAGCTAGTGCTGCGGTGTGCTGCAGGGAGTTCCGGTGGTGCCGGTGTCCGCAGCGCGGTCCCCCTCCGGAGGGTCCAGGAGGTGGACTGTCGCTCGCCCGGTAGCCCTTAGATAGCGGACGAGCTGGCAGAGATTCTCGGGCCTGAAAACGTCGGAGAGGTCCGGGTTTGGGCCGAGGTAGGTGAGCCTGTCCTGAGTAAAGGCGGGTCGGGCTCGGGCATTCACAGATGAAGTGCTCCGCATTCTCGACACCGGAGAGGCAGAATGGGCATTCCTCACTGCGGATTTTTCCCTGGAGGTAGCGATGCCTGGCAAAACAGCCATGACCGGAGATGGCCATGGTCACCGCCCTGATGTCCCTGCGGTTGAGTCCAAGCAGGGCCTTGCGCAGGGCGGAGGCTCACCGAATGTCAGTTGAGAATGCTGTTCTGCGCTCAGTTGAGGAATTTATTACTTTGCCTAATCACCAAAATTCCCATTCATTCCCTGCAGGTCGCCGCTGCGACACCAGACTGAACCCGTGCGCCAACCAGCGACCCTGCGTGAATGGCAATTGTACCTCGAAGGCTGGCAGCTTCGGGCCAACTAGCGACTACCTCTGCAGCTGCAGCACCGGCTGGGAGGGCCGTAACTGCACGGCCGACCGGAATGAGTGCCAGGCTGGCTCCGATCCGTGCGCCTTCGGACAGGTGAGCGATAATAACTTCAGATTGCAGGCCCGGTATGACACCGACATCACGCTTGTGTCAGCATCCATTGCCGCTCTTCAATAGTTTCACAAATATTCAATCAAAGTGAAGGTACTCCAGTAGAAACGCGCTTGAGTCGCAATTGAAAACTTACGACCTTACGGCTTCATTGTTGCGGTTTAAAAGACTACAGATGTTTACTAGATAACTGCAATGACTACTCAACAAGTAGGAATGAAAACTGAAAAGCTTATGAATATCAATAGAGCTATAAGAAAGGCAAGACATATCAAAATATGAAAATTGCTTCTGCCTTTTATCAAAAGCAATAGCAATTTTTGTGCTGAAAAAATGAAAACTTGCTATCTCTGTAGTGTATTTTTCGAAGAAAGCCAGCCTCCTTAACGTTTTCTATGAAACGTAGTTTTCCCTTCTTCTAGTTGAGTAGTCCTTGGATAATTGTCCTGACATCTTCCTTCCTATTGGCACCCGAATCACCCTTACAGGCATGCGTGAATCTGCCTGGTGGTTACCGGTGCGACGCAACGGTCGCCGGCTACTGGTGGGTGTTCCTCATCATCGTCTTGATTTTGCTTCTGGCCGCTGCCGTCATCATTGGCTGGCGAGTTCTGGTCTGTCGCCAGCGCACTGCGAAGCAGCAGTTTGAGCAGGGTCAGACGAAGCCAGCCGTCCGACAACAGCTCAACGTCAAGTGGCCCACCGACGATCGACGAACCCTCGACGGATGGGGACCCGAAAAGGAGTACGACTATGGCAGCGGTGAGTTCTTGCATTGCTTCACAACAGCACTGAATGTGACGCTGCAGAGCACAAGTTTAAACTAAAATGCTTCTTCAGATGAACGTTCTCCACGCCTGCCGCCGCGAAATCCCAATCTGCCACGGATGCCCGCCATTGCGGAGCGGCAAGCTGCACCAGTGCCAGCTTCCGGACTGGACGCCGAGTACGAACTTGTGAGGACCACGACAGCAGCTGCTCCGGAGACCCAGCTGGAGGACACCGGTACCTACGCAGACCTGCGCCAATCCAAGATGCTTGACACTGACGAACCGAGTAAGTTGTCTAGATAATTTCCTGCGCTCATTTGATCATTTTAGAATTTTAGACTCAGCAACTCATCTCTAGACAAAAGTGATTTCCTTACTTCCAAGCGACTGAAGCCGTGAAGGCTTTTTGATTCTGTAAACTTTAAATCAATCCTTTAAAACAGCTATTTTTACAGGCGAATGTATACTACATGCATTCAATAGAGATCGCCTACTGAAAAGTAGCCCGAAAAAGAAACGAAGCAGGTCTCTTGCAGTTTAAAAAATATTCTGCACTGACAGTTATATAAAAATTCGAATGTTTTTTATTAGAGGCATGGAGCTGTGTGCACCCAGACGCTTTTTAAGCGACATTGTCACACAACCAGCGAGAGGCATTACTGCCCATTCCGCCGACTCCCCTGAGCAGGCACACAAGCGTGCGGATACGTACGCAGTCATACACACAGGCACACACTCACACAGGCGTGAATACAGCGGCCCTAACTTTATTTATCGTTAGGCATGTACACTTCACTGTGCATTTGGGGTTGGCCCTCAAGGGTGTTAATTGCATGAGCAGAGCCAAGCCAAGATTCCAATTTAGTCCCAAATTAAATCTGACTGCACTTGGAATCGAGTCTGGCCCGCTTACACATCAGAGCGCCGCGCCGGACCGCTGGGCCAAGCCCCCATATTTTTTTAGTTTTAAAACTGTGTACACCTCTGTCGGAAATGCCGCTTCAACCCCAACACAACAAACAGCCATTCAGCTGAACGAAACGGAAACGGGCCCCAAGCCTCCGGTGCCTGACGCGCCCCGACCGACCGAGCAGAGGCCGGCGACGGCTCAGCCGCTCGGCCGTAGCAGCGGCAGCTCCAACAAGGTCGAAGAGAGCGTGTACGACAATTCCGGCTACCTGTCCAGCCAACCACCCAGCCGGCCCGTGTCGAACCCCGGCTACCTGGAAATGAACATGACCAACAGCCCTGACGGCTACGTCCGGCCAATTTCTGTCGCCATCGATCAGCCGACGGAGCCAAACAAGCCGCAGCTGCCGCCAAAGCCGCAGAAGGTCAAGCGGAGGAAGCTGAAGAAGCCACCGCCGCCGCCACCGCAGCCGCAGGACCAGGCGGCGACGACGACGACGACGAAAGAGGCCTCCTCGGCCGTAGCGGCGGCGGTCGATGTGCCCGAGATTCACCTGATTGACACTGACGGGGTGGACTCTGGACCGCTGCCCGTCACTATGGGCCGGCTGAACTCCGGAGATGCCAGCGATTCTCTGTGACGACACCAGGACATTTTCTGTATCGAGCTGGACTTCCTTGTGAACGATTTGTTTTACATGCTCCTGGTGACAAATTGCACAAAAGGACCCAAGATTGCTGTAAACAAGATGTTAGACTGCGTAACCGTTAGACTGCGTAGATGTTAGAACTGCATGTACGTAAGCTATACGTAAGTCTGGAGTTTTCAAAGACTTGACACTTTGTATAAAAATCATAGCACTCAAATTACGAGCTACTAGTGAAAGTAATTATGAAGCAAGAAGTTATTCTAATTGTTCTTACTCACATTTTACTTACTTGACTGACCCGAAAACTAACGGTGCGCCTGTAAACCACGAAAATTATTCTATAAAATTTCATATTTTGTCTTCTGTCTGTATGAAATCTGAATTACGAACTGTGCCCTGTCTAAATATTCGGTCAAATTCATTTGTACTTCTC
Organism: Macrostomum lignano; assembly: GCA_002269645.1. Classification (NCBI taxonomy): domain Eukaryota; kingdom Metazoa; phylum Platyhelminthes; family Macrostomidae; genus Macrostomum; species Macrostomum lignano. The sequence continues at coordinate 4,490 of NIVC01003231.1, forward strand.
TTCTTGCCTGAGTCTCAATTCAGCTGAGCGCCAGCTATAGCGGCTTATATTGCGGTCACTCTGTCTCTGTCTCTGTCTTATTCATCATTACTTGAAAGTCTGTTAAATAAAGCAATTGACTGCAGTTTGGAGAATCGAATAAACTGTAATTTTCGGTGCATGCATGCTATCGGCGAATGATTCGGAACTAATACAGGCACAGAAGTGTGTGATAAAGCAAATTATTGTGATGAATTAGTAGCGATAATGTCATGGCATGCTTTTACTACTCGCTGCTGTAGAAAAGCTAGTACAGTGTGCGTCTCCGAAGGGCGACGTTTAAAAAACATTTTGCTCTGTATCAGGGGTGTCACAGGGGGGGGGGCACACTGGGACCATGGCTTAATGCTACGGGCTAATGAACCAATTAAATAAGGTAATAGCCGCATCTCTTCCATTTTTCAACAGTGCTTTAGGGTAGGTTTTAGGGCAGCTATGGAGTGGCAAAAAGCAAACCAATTTGGAGACTTACAAAGATTTTATGACTTTGGAAACTTTAAACACTTCTCTCCAGAATAAGCAAGCGCCAGGTACACCAAACAGGTGGAAAAATAATCTCTGTGATTAATTTTTTTGTGATTTTCCCTCCCTCCACCAAACAATCTGTGACACCCCTGATCTGAGCGGTGCTGCTGTGCTTAGCAAAACTCTGGCGGCGGCCCGGGCCGAGTCTGAAAAGCCGCCACCCCCATCAGCGGTCGTCTGGCACCACCGGGTTGACCTCCGCCTGCGGCTGTGGCGTCCGTCGAGGACGACGTCTCGACCGATCGAGCGGAAGCCGGCAGGAACGGCCGCCTCAGACTCTCCTCCTCATCGTCGCCGTGCTGGCTGTCTGCGTCGGATTCTCGATCGTCATCAGAGGTTGAATTGCCGTCGGGCACTTGAGTCCTGCAGGTGGGCGCCGGCTGCTTGCTGGGCAGAGAGTCGTTCACGTCGGATTCCTCATCGCTACCAACGACAGGCGCGATGTAGTGCAGATGCTGCCTGCGCTGCTGCTGTACCAGCTGTGATGGAGGGAGCGGCGGTCGAGAGCGCGGACTGCCGAAGTCGGCAGAAATATTGACTCGACCAAGGGCTGGCGAACGCACTGTGCAGAACTGTTGCTGCTGCTGTTGCTGCTGCTGCAGACCCTCACGCAACATCAGAGTCGTGTACTGAATAGGCGAACCCGTACAGCCACCCACGGCGCCCTCTAAGCTGCCTAAGCTCGTCAGTGACGTCTGTGTGGTTAATCCCGTGGCGCTGCCGTGCTGGTTGTGGTACACCGAAGAGGCTGGACGGGGCAGAGGCTCTCTAGGTCAGCTTTCGTGCTACAATAGCTAATGCGAGCTAAAACCAACAAAATGGAAGCTTACCGTGTCTGCTCCGGAGGCCGCTAACAGCGGAACACCTGTTGTTCATAGGCCCGGCAAATGGACTGTTTGAGTCACGCGACTGGACGTGGAAGCCCTCGACACACTGTAGAATCTCAGTGAATGAAGGCCGGTGGCTCGGATCGTGCTTCCAGCACATCAGCATCATGTGGTAGCTGCATATTTAAATGATATTTATGAGAACTGAGCAAGCTGTTCAAGTTTTACAGTATTTAAAAAGTGCAAGAGAACCTCACAGCGGCTCTGGAGCATTTGACGGCTGTTCAAGAATGCCACCGCTGCGGACGAAGCGAAGCACTTCACCATTCGATTTTCCTGCGTAGGGCTGCTGGCCCAACGTCAGTGACTCCCAACAGAGTACGCCAAAAGCCCTGGAAAGAGGCGTTATTGATAACTTGCAATCGGTATTCTGACAATGTAGCATCGGTACAAGCGTACCACAAAAGCTACTGACCACACATCCGACTGAGTAGAGAACACGCCATCAGTCAGGGCCTCCGGCGACATCCATCTGACCGGCAGCATCGCCCGACCGACATCCTTCTTATAGTACTCGCTCCGGTACACGTCTCTAGCCAGACCGAAGTCGCCGATCTTGACCAGTAGTTCGCCAGACCGCTGCGTCACCAGACAGTTCCTGGCCGCGATGTCCCGGTGAACAAACTTCTGAGACTCCAAGTAGCAGCAGCCGTTCGCCACATCGAGGATAACTTTCACCACGCTGGCCAGGCTCAGCTTAGCACAGGGATCGCTCGGACAGCCGCGAGACCGGCGTAGGAAGCCCAGTAGATCGCCGCCTTCCATGAGCTCGAGCAGGATGAAGTGCGGATCGGAGTCGACGCATACGCCCAGGCAGCGCACAATGTGCTGATGGTCGAAGCGGGATGCCAGCGCCGCCTCGCGCAGAAAGTCGGCCTTCTCCTGCGCGCTGGCCGTCTTTTTCACCATCTTCACGGCGCAGGGCAGCTCCTCAAAATCATCGGAGTCATCCCCCACAGCTGAGGCGCCTTGCTGTCGGGGCTTTCTCGTAGAGGAGGTTTGCAGGCGGACAAAGCCTTCAAACACCTGACCGAACGCGCCCGAGCCTAGAAAGCGTACAACGTTAACCTGACTCTTGGATACGCGCGTCATGACGGCAAGAAGACTGCCGGCAGTGGCTGCAACAGCGGCGGCATCCTGCGTCGGTTGCTGACGTCGGAGCGCGTCCTGCAGTCGACGCAGCTCGTCCTCATCGGATGCGAGGCCAAGGTCTACGTACTCCTGGGACAGCACTGGCACCAGCGGGATTTGCACGGTCGATGGCTTTGGGCTGCGCTCTGGGTGGTGGCGGATCGTTTGATAGACACAAACCATTTAAGATAGTGAATCTTGTTTTATGCTAAACTTCAAAAAATACTGAAACCGCTTCAAAAAGCTTTATTAGACTCGCATGCCCGGCAGCTTTTCCGCTCAGCAAACTACCGGCGGACAAGTCCCGGAGGGACAGCAACTACCTTCTCTTGCTAAGTAACTGGTGTCAAGGCAACCTAAACTTCTGACTGCGAGACAGACATTTAAAGCCAATCAGATTGCTACTTACTGCAGAGAAAGTAGGCCAGTAGAGGCAGCGAGCCGAGCAGAAGCAGCACAAGAGCGCCCAGCAGCGTCAGGGTGACGAAGCTCAGTCCAAATTCTGCGAAGTTAAGTTTTTTGTAAACAAATTATTTTAAATAGACTGCAGGGAATCTGTATTGAAAACGTCTTGAGTAGGGAAGATAAAGCAATTGTTTACATTTGCTTTCAATACTCTGAAGGTCAATTTTCAATTAAGTGAATTTACCAAAACAAGCACAAGAGATATTCAAACTATATCCAGATATAAAGGATTTTGTTGGTTTTTGTTTCGAGAGTATGGTATTTTGCAAGCATTTTTGGTGAAAGCATTGGTCAAGTTGAACAATTTAGGTGAAACCAGTCAACAGAACACAGACGCACCTGAGTAACGAACGGCAGTCGCAGTGACGGGAATGGGCACAGGAGGACTCGGCTCGCTCTGGCCCATAGAGTTAACGGCGGCAATTCGGACGGCAGCCGCCCATGACAGCATGGCGCTGTCGCTGGCAAATCGGGTCACGTTCGGCAGCCGCTTCCAATAAACAACCGTCCCGTCCGATGCGTTCGCTGCCACCAGAGACAACTCGTAGCCAGTTACAGGCGAGCCGTTGTCTCCGGCCGCCTCCCACACCAGGCCGAACGCACCGTCAAACCGAACTCTCGACGGCGGATCAGGCGGCGCCGCTGATGGACGAAACCATGTTTTTAAATTGAAATCAACATCGACAAAAACAATGAGTCATTTTTAATGCATCGGCACTGTGTCTCACCGGCACTCCTAAACCGACAGCCGGCAAGATTCTCATCTGGGCCGGTGACTTTAGTTCGAGTGAGAACTGGTTCGTAGACTCGACCGGGAAGTAGTTCGGTACTGAAGTTTAGCTTTACCTGGATACCTGGAGTTCCGTTTTAACCGATGTATAGACTGTTTGACGAACTTTCATGCTATTTTTACTGGTTCTCTTCATCTTGAAATGAATACTTACCTTCACTAGTAGAGAACATCGCCTCTGAGGTGGGAGAAATCTTGGCGTTTGATTTCACATCCTAAAGAATTAAAGCCGAATTTAACCAGTGCTAAACTGTGAGAGTGTAATAAGCTTGAAATTTAGACAAAACCTACCCGAAGCATCATTGTGAGGCTTGACTGACTGGTTCGCAGCACCTCAGCTGTTACGAGACCAACCGACACGTCGGTGAGGGAAGCGACCACGGAAGTTGTATTGTAGCAGATGCGTCGCAACCTGACAGCTCCCTGTGCTATCTGACGAGCGGCTCCAGTCAAAGAGCGGGACGTCCTTAGCATCTGCCCATTCGAGCGTTCGACGAAAATCGAAGTCAGACTGTAAGCACGTGTCCGCCGCTTCTGTTGCTCCTGAGGCTGATTTGACGACCCACCTTCCAGACTTCTTGGCTGGCTCTGCTTCTGAGTCGCTGCCAAGGAGCCACCCTGCAATGCGAGCTCCGGCTGGACTGACAGAATTCGAACGAGCGAACGGTCGACTACAGTTTTGGGCACCTCGCACACAACCAGGTCGTATTGGATCAGACGTTGACGAGCCGCGCCTAAAACAGGTTAGGCAAATTTTCTGACTCGGCCAATATCTCAACACGCTTTCTGTGAAAAATTACTTAGCACCGAGGACCCAAGTGTCGTAGTAAGTATTAATAGACAAACCTGTGACAGGCAGACAGGCGCAAATGCTACCCACGCTAGACACTTCGCAGAGTTCCCAGGAGCCCCTGAGTATCAGCAGAGATGCGTTGAGCTCAGCGTCCATGTCGCACAGGGCCCAGTCCTCCGGGCGCAGTCGCAGCGACTCGCTGCAGGCAGCAAAGTCACGCTGAGAGTAGGTGGCAACAGCAAAGCGGCTGAGCGAATCGCTGGGGATCAGGTGGTCCAGATCCAGGGATCGATAGTTGCCGGAGGCCTGGCGAAACCGCAGTTGTCTGTAACAAAAAATTTGGGAATTAATTGCGCGCCTTGCAGAATCAGTGCCAGAAAATGAGATGCCGCGAACCTGTCTACAACCAGAAGCTCAACGTCAGCCGGCTGTCCGATCGTTTCCAAGACAACGGAGGCCTGCGGTAGCCGGCCGAACTCGATCAGCATCAGGCGAGTCCTCGGCAGTGAGAGCAAAGAATTGGACATTTCAAGCCAAAGCAGGTTGTCTCTGAGCCAGTCGAAGCCCATCCAGTAGATCGTGACGGTGTCCTGTCAGAGATTATAAGTTTTCTTCAAGGACTAACTAGCTAGAAGGACGCAAAACTCGCAAATCGTGCAAAAATAGTCGAAGGCCGATTATTAAAATTTCTGTATCTCCGAATCGGTTGCATGTAGAAGGTTACTTTTTTGACAGTTTGTTCAGATTTTTATTGTTCAGGTTACATACTGCAAAATTTCGGAAATTAATAGCCCTAGGCTTCTGCAAACAGAAAATTATGTTGAAAATCATGCAATTCGTCTATCTCACTAATGTATACGAGAACGAAAATCGGCCTTCAACTATTTTTACACGAATAGAGAGTGTTACGTCCTTATATAACGAAGTGTTCCTTGTGGTCCTTCGTTTTCTTGTGATCTAAGAGATTAGTGACCCTGGGAGCTTCATGGTTCAACAGCGTTTTAACAATAATTATAATTATAACCAGCGGTCGCTGCTTGTGACGCCTCGCGAGAACGGCAACACCCAGGCGCTGGAGGATTTCCTGGAGAGGCAGGATACGGTGTCGGCCAACACCCGCTTCCGCAAGCCACTCAGCAGGCTCGCGACTTTAGTGGGCGGCAAGCGGAGGCGGCGGAACGCGCGCAGCCGGTTTGCTACTCGGAGGCTAGCACAGATCGACCACGTGCTTTTGCGCTCCTGTGCGCGCCGCTGCGCTGTCAACTGCCGCACCATCACGCCGCTGGCCCTACGGTCCGATCATCGGCTTCTCATCTGCGACCTCGAGCTACGCGATCCGCTCTACCGTCCGCTGAAGCGGCCACCGCGGCGCTATTACCGCGCTCTCAAAGACGCCGGAACGCACTGTCGCTTTGCTAGCGCCTTCATCACTGCGCTCGGCGGCAAGTGTGGAGGTGCCGAGTACGTGGATGTGAGCGCCGCAGGACGACCCCGCGATTCAGCAAGCGAGGGAATATCTGGAGAAGCTCCGTCTGAGCAGGCGACCTACTCGCGAGGCGGAGGAAGCTCTGGCGACTGTCTATCTGCAGCGGCAGCAGGCCGCAGTTGATGAAGTTGTCCAGGCCGTCTCTGCTGCTGGACCCGACGCCAGAGGGCGCGTGGCCTGGTCCACCATTAATGCTCTGACAGGATGGGGAAGCGGCGCATCCAACTGAATCTGACAGGCGACACTGCGGATGAGCGCAGGAACGAGCTGTGCGAGTTCTTCGCCGCCATAGTCAACGCACCGCCACCCCCGCTGCCCAACATCCTGACGCTGCCGCCAGAGACGCCGTTGCCGTCAGAGGACAGTTTTAACGTTGCACCAGTCACCATGGCTGAAGTCGTAATGCTCGCCCAGAAGACGCCGGGCGGCAAGGCGCTGGGTCCGGACGAGGTGCCCATCGAGGCGCTGCGCATCCACTGTGTGGCCAATGAGGTCACCCGTGTGATGAACCGCGTGCTCTCCGGTGAAATGGCACCCACCGAGTGGACCATGGCGCACATGATCGCCATTCCAAAGAAGCCGGGCACTACACGGCTAGACGAGCACCGAGGCATCTGCCTGCAATCCTGTGCTGCGAAGTTGTTCAACCGGATGCTGCCATCGCGGTTGCAACCCGTGCTGGATCCTTACCTGCGACCTGAGCAGAACGGGTTTCGGCCCCACCGTGGCACAGTGCCGCAGATCCTGGCTCTTCGCCGAATCATCGAGGAGGCGCGCACGCGCCAGTTGGACCTGATTGTTGTTTTCATTGACTTCATGAAGGCATTCGACTCGGTTGCGAGGGCTGAGCTCCCACATGTGCTCCAAGCGTATCATGTACCAGAACAGCTGATCTCCGCCATAATGGCGTTGTACTGTGCTACGAGAGCAGCTGTGATGACGCCGAGCGGCCTGTCGGACTCCTTCGAGACATCCTCCGGGGTGCTCCAGGGGGACACTCTAGCGCCGTTCCTGTTCGTCCTGGTGCTTGACTGGGTGCTATGAACTGCTCTTCCTACCGACGACGACGGCTTTCTGCTGCGGCGACGCGTGGCTCGACGTCAACCGGAAAAACGGCTCAGCGTGCTTGGCTACGCCGATGACCTCGCCCTGCTGTCCTCGACCGTAGAGGGCGCCCAGCGCCAGCTGGACAAGCTGGTTAGCGCTGCAGCGAGCGTCGGCCTGGTGGTCAACACGAAGAAGACCGTTGTGGTCTGCGTGCCGGGCGACATCGAGGCCGCAATTTTCTGCCGAGGCGCTGGCGGGCAGGTAACGGAGCTTCCGCGCTGTCAGCAGTTGTCTACCTCGGCGGTCTGGTACCTGACATCCGCGAAGATCTGCGGCGTCGCCGCGGGCTCGCTTGGGCTGCCTTTCGCTCTGTGAGGGCGGTCCTGCAGTCCGAGACCCTACCTGACCGCCAGAGGGCGGCGCTGTTCCAGGCAGTGGTCGAGACCGTCCTGTTGTACAACGCCGAGACCTGGACGCTGACGGATTCGCTCGAACAGCAAGTCAATGCGGCGCACGCTCGCCTGCTGCGCGCCGCCTTTAAGATCAGCGACGAGCGGATCACTAACGCGGCAGTCTATCGCCGCCCCGGCCTGGCCCGTCCAAGTGAACTGCTGCGACTTCGGCGACTCCAGCTGGCAGGCCACATCATCCGCGCCGAGTCCTACTGCCCGCAGCCGGTGCAGGAGGTGCTGCTGCTAACGCTGCAGGCACCCTACCGGCGCGGCCAGGCCCGAACTCGGCGTTTCGTCGACTGCCTGCTGGCCGACGCTGGCACCCCGGACTCTGCCGGCGGTGCGGCCTTTGTTCGCGCCCAGGCTCTGAAGCGTGCCCTGTGACGCAGCTTTTTTCCACCTGACAGCGTACTGTGTTTTTGTTGTTGTTGTATAACTAGTTTGATTCCAAACAAAGCTCCAAGAACCAAACACCTTTCCGAATTTTAGAGATGCAAAAACGCATAGTTGAGGATGTCACATTTAATGCTTGACCACTCACATTCGACATTGCCCGACTGTAGATAGACTCTCTGGCCGCTTGATCAGCTGGCGACGTGTACAAGTGACGCCCAATGGCGTAAAATATCCTGGCGTGATGCCGCTTCACAGTGAAGGCTGTTACGTCCGACTGTCTGACCGGCGTCGCTGACCCAGCCACGTAGGTCAGATCGCGCTGCACACCGCTTGAGTCGCCAGGCTTGTCTGAGCTCACCTTGAGACTGTCCGTTTTGTCGAATTGGCCACCGTCGGAGCATGCGGTCAGCTGCTGCTCGCTGCTTTCATCGCTGGCCGCACAGCCGCGGGAGTTGCAGGCCAAGACGCTGAAGCAAGCAACTTGGTTCGCGGAGTCCAGCGCGGTGCCGAAGCAGGTACGCTGCCGACCAACCCGGTGCTTGGACCAGCGCTGGCCGAATTCGGGCGACGAGCTGGTGACCCGCAGCGTCACGCGGTACTCTTGCACAGGGTGGGCCCTGGAATTGGCTCTGTCGGGCGGGCTCCAGCACATCTGGACGTCTAAGGCGTCATTATTTCCAGGCTTCTCGTGGCGATACACAGTCAGGTTGACTGGACGCTTGGGAACTGCCAATGCGGGTTTTGAGTTGGGAGAAATCATCTCAGGAAGAGTCATGCGAAGCTAGTTGTCAACTGCTTTCAAAATTAATCGCTTAGGAATATGCGGATCAAGTTTTACATTGGTTGTAAATTTGATCGAGAGTTTTAAAACAAGCCATGCTTCAAGTAACGATCGCTTGGGCAAAAATTTAGTTTTATAACTGAATCCATGGCTTGTGAAGTACAATAGAGTGTACATGGTACAGTAAAATTATACGGTCCTTGGTTGCCTACGTCAGGACAAGAGTGCACAGTTTCCCGGAATCTGGGGTGTCAGGACGCTCCTGCATAACTGGTGCCCGTTTCGGGACGACGGGACACCAACAACCAGCAGCTAGGCGTCAGGACGCACAGGCTGGCATACAATAGAACACGTGCAGTATGACTGCGTAGCCCAATCTAAGACGGTGTCAGGACACACGAACCCTTAGCTGTATCCCTTGGCAACCAAACGAAGACAGAGGCCGGAGATGGGACAAGCAAACGAGTACAACTCTTTGTAGGCTTTTTTTCTGACTTTTCAATTTGCCCGGCAGTATGGGCGTGGGTCTTAGTGGGTCAGTAGAACGGTGACTAAAAGCCAGACTAAGTACGTAGAGGCCCAGACCCAGCGACTACTAAATAATTGTCGCCTACTGGGGGAAAGGCTGCAAGCCGGAGCCCACCGCCCCATCGCAATCCCTCCGATCGTCCTTACCCCACGCCAGCCAATCGCATCGCGGGAGAGAGAGAGAAACTGAGCCAAGCTGCCCAGCTCAGCCTGAATCATGCGGCGGGAAGGTGTGCCCATGAACCGCAGAAACGCAGCAACAAGTTTGATTACATATCTAGACCCTCAGCTTGCGCTGTGATTTAGCAACCCTCACCTGCGATGGGAGCTAAGATTGTGACATTCAACGGCTGGACACTGCTTGCCCAGGCTGTCAGCGGCGTGATCTCCAAGCGAACCAAGGCCAGTGGCGGCACGTTCGGCAGGCGGAGCCAGCTTCGGTCGAGGAGGCTCACGGACCGGTTCTTGCCGTCGGTCTCCTGGCTCACCAGGTACCGAGTTAGGCCAGGCGGCGATGATTCCGGCCACTCGACTAGCAGCTCGCCGTCCGATACCGAATCGAATCGATACGTCAGCAGGGAAGCGTTCACGGGAGTTGGAATCACCGACAGGTTGCGGCTGGACAGCTCGCTCAGAAAGTCTAGAGTGGCACAATTAGCGAGAGATAGCTGGCTTGACCATATCGATTAAACTGACCTCTTGAATTCCACTTAGCGCTTTAAATTGCCACTCACCCGTATCTTCGTCTCTAACAACAGCAAACGGAAGAAGTTCCGACCGCGACACTAGTAGGAACGAGTCGTTAAAGAATCTTTCAGGTCCACCAAGCGACATAACACTGATTCCTCCTTGATGACTCCAGAGCACCTTGTTACCAAGCACCTGAAGCTGGGAGTACTGGCTGAATGGTCGCAGCGTGGCTACGAAAGTTGACCCACTAGCTGAGCAGTTCGCGTCACCGAAGGCGGAATGAACGGTGAGCAGGGCGGAGAACAGCGCCGCCGAATTATCGCTGCTGAAGACCGCGTAGAAAACCCGATGCTGACTCTGCATCTGTCGAACTCCGGAGAAAGCCAGGTACAGTGCCGACCGTGCGCTAGCCGACTCTTCCACGTAGACGGCACTGATGAAGGCTGAAACTAGTTGTTGCTGCTGAGGCAGTTCAAGAAGGAGGCGCTTTGCACCGCCGCTGAGGCTTCCAGCCCATAGCTGGCTGGTGGTGCTCCAAAGCAGCAGTGCGCGCGAAGTCAGCAGGGTGAAATGAGTGGCCGCGGTCCTATGAAGCAGCCTCCTACTGCCGGCTGGCTGAGAGCGGTAGATCTGCGCAGGAAGGAAGGGATCTCAGTCAGCGATATGAAATCAATTTTCATATCAACCAAGCGGTTTGACCTTACCGAGGCGTCATCGCCGATCCACAGCAGACTGCCGCTCAGCCACTCAAACTCAACGTGCCTGACGCTGACGCTCCAGGCTCGGCGGCTGCGCCACTTGCAACTGCCGGTGTACTCGACATCAACCCGCATCCAGTCTCCTGCCTCGAAGCCGATCCAGACCCGGTTAGCGCCCATCGCACTCATGTCTGAGGATGACGAGTGTTCAGTTTATATATTTTCCCCGATCCTCGAAAATCCCGGCACGGACAGCTCAACTCTTAGTATAACAATAATAAATAATAATTGCTTACACCTGTCCTAATGGGCAGATGTGCAACCGACAGCTCAGCCGCAGCTATTGCGTGATGCATCTGAAGGCTGCGTACCGCTGCTCAGTCCAAGGACTGGGGGTCGCCACACACACCCTCAATTACCCCAGCTAATCCTGGCACCCATTTTACAACTGGGTGAACTGAAGCAATGCAGAGTTAAGTGTCTTGCTCAAGGACACAATTTTTTTCGAGTGGGGGTCGAGAATCGAGCCCCCGACCTTTCAGTCGCGAGTCCGACGCTCTGACCACAAGGCTACAACCAGCCACGATCCTCACTCGTACTAGAAGGCTGCTACACCCGCAAGTTGTTCCGAGTTCGTTGGGAGGCCGGTGCTGGCTGCAAAATGCATTAGCGAAATAGAAATTTTACAGGTTTTATCGCTAAAATCCAAACATCTGGTCTTCTGGACATCAGAATGGCAAATGTAGCAAACAGCCGAGGTCCGAGGTGCAATCGACTTGTTTTGACTTGCTTGACAAGAAAATATGTTTTTTCCTATCGCTGAAAAGGGTTTCGCCACAGCCGAATTTGATCGATAAAAGTAAAGTCGCCCAGAAGAAGCACACGCACACACTAGGCAACACCAGAAACTTGCTTTAACTACGGGCATCCTCTAGCGCCGGTGTCCAGTTGAATTTCGGAAATTCGGACGGAATTTGTGAACCTGTGAACCAATCTCGCAAACTTAATGCCAAAAATATGTTCATTTCGCTAATGCATTTTATGACAAACACCCGGTCTTTTCTTTTTGAGCTGTACAAGATTCCCATTGAAAATTTTAATTCCCCAAAACAGATCTCGCGCTTGTGCAATGGAAATCTTACAAGCCGGATAATGTCCGTGCCAGCTGCTCTCCGGACAGACGGCCGCTCGGGGCTCCGCCATCGAAGTCTCGTTGAACTCCAGTCGTTGAAGTTGATACTTGAAGCCACCAGCAGTGCTGGTCATTGCAAACAGTCGAAGCGAGCGGCCGGTGCCGTTGGGATTTCGCTGCTGTCGGGCGCAGACAACAGGCCGGCTCCACAGGGCTTCGGTGCCGTTCGGTGGCGGCAGAGGTGGCCTGTCGTAGAAGACCGCAGCTGACACAGTCGCAGTGGCAGTTGGCGGAGGCAGGTTGACGAACTGACCGATGTCGGGCGAGGATACAGCAGCCGGCGGCAGCACCGGTTGATGGAGTGTAGTTGGTGAGTCTGAGGTCCAGACAGCTGTACGCCATCGATGGAATGCGGAAGCACCTGGGCAAGATTGTGGTTAATTAATTTCATTTACAGCCAGAGCCACTCCATACCATTGGTTATCTCCCTTCCAACAGTCAGAGACACTCCATACCATTGGTTATCTCTCTTCCAACAGCCAGAGACACTCCATACCATTGGTTATCTCGCTTCCAACAGTCAGAGACACTCCATACCATTGGTTATCTCTCTTCCAACAGTCAGAGCCACTCCATACCATTGGTTATCTCGCTTCCAACAGCCAGAGACACTCCATACCATTGGTTATCTCTCTTCCAACAGCCAGAGACACTCCATACCATTGGTTATCTCTCTTCCAACAGCCAGAGACACTCCATACCATTGGATATCTCTCTTCCAACAGCCAGAGACACTCCATACCATTGGTTATCTCTCTTCCAACAGTCAGAGACACTCCATACCATTGGTTATCTCGCTTCCAACAGCCAGAGACACTCCATACCATTGGTTATCTCGCTTCCAACAGCCAGAGACACTCCATACCATTGGTTATCTCGCTTCCAACAGCCAGAGACACTCCATACCATTGGTTATCTCTCTTCCAACAGCCAGAGACACTCCATACCATTGGTTATCTCGCTTCCAACAGCCAGAGCCACTCCATACCATTGGTTATCTCGCTTCCAACAGCCAGAGACACTCCATACCATTGGTTATCTCGCTTCCAACAGCCAGAGACACTCCATACCATTGGTTATCTCGCTTCCAACAGCCAGAGACACTCCATACCATTGGTTATCTCGCTTCCAACAGCCAGAGACACTCCATACCATTGGTTATCTCGCTTCCAACAGCCAGAGACACTCCATACCATTGGTTATCTCTCTTCCAACAGCCAGAGACACTCCATACCATTGGTTATCTCTCTTCCAACAGTCAGAGACACTCCATACCATTGGTTATCTCTCTTCCAACAGTCAGAGACACTCCATACCATTGGTTATCTCTCTTCCAACAGCCAGAGACACTCCATACCATTGGTTATCTCTCTTCCAACAGTCAGAGACACTCCATACCATTGGTTATCTCTCTTCCAACAGCCAGAGACACTCCATACCATTGGTTATCTCTCTTCCAACAGTCAGAGACACTCCATACCATTGGTTATCTCGCTTCCAACAGTCAGAGACACTCCATACCATTGGTTATCTCGCTTCCAACAGTCAGAGACACTCCATACCATTGGTTATCTCGCTTCCAACAGTCAGAGCCACTCCATACCATTTGTTATCTCGCTTCCAACAGTCAGAGCCACTCCATACCATTGGTTATCTCGCTTCCAACAGCCAGAGCCACTCCATACCATTGGTTATCTCGCTTCCAACAGCCAGAGCCACTCCATACCATTGGTTATCTCGCTTCCAACAGCCAGAGACACTCCATACCATTGGTTATCTCGCTTTCAACAGTCAGAGCCACTCCATACCATTGGTTATCTCGCTTCCAACAGTCAGAGCCACTCCATACCATTGGTTATCTCGCTTCCAACAGCCAGAGACACTCCATACCATTGGTTATCTCTCTTCCAACAGCCAGAGACACTCCATACCATTGGTTATCTCTCTTCCAACAGCCAGAGACACTCCATACCATTGGTTATCTCTCTTCCAACAGCCAGAGACACTCCATACCATTGGTTATCTCTCTTCCAACAGCCAGAGACACTCCATACCATTGGTTATCTCTCTTCCAACAGTCAGAGCCACTCCATACCATTGGTTATCTCCCTTCCAACAGTCAGAGACACTCCATACCATTGGTTATCTCTCTTCCAACAGCCAGAGACACTCCATACCATTGGTTATCTCTCTTCCAACAGTCAGAGACACTCCATACCATTGGTTATCTCTCTTCCAACAGTCAGAGACACTCCATACCATTGGTTATCTCTCTTCCAACAGTCAGAGCCACTCCATACCATTGGTTATCTCGCTTCCAACAGCCAGAGACACTCCATACCATTGGTTATCTCGCTTCCAACAGCCAGAGCCACTCCATACCATTGGTTATCTCGCTTCCAACAGTCAGAGACACTCCATACCATTGGTTATCTCGCTTCCAACAGTCAGAGCCACTCCATACCATTGGTTATCTCGCTTCCAACAGCCAGAGCCACTCCATACCATTGGTTATCTCGCTTCCAACAGTCAGAGCCACTCCATACCATTGGTTATCTCGCTTCCAATAGTTTATCTTGATATTTTCCCCACCCAAAGCTTCGTGTCTCATGCTCATTCCTTGTTCCAAAGTACCCCTGCCGCTCACTCTGCTCTCCCTGAGGTCCGGGCAGTCTGACACGAGCGAACGCGCCGCCAATACCACAGAAAACCTCCAGCTCCGGTGCCATCAGCGGTGCCGGCTTCGGCTGGCAGGCCGGCTCGACGCATTCCAGCTCGCGAATGCTGCCGGATCGCTGACGCAGTCGAACTCGGTCGGCGTCAACCTTGGTTGAATATTTGTTTCAGTCATACTTTTCTTTTCTACTCTATGATAGTTTTATTTGTCACACGTCAGCACTGGTGGGAGGCTGTAACATCCCAAAGACACCCAGATTTTGCGCTCAGCCACATTAATTTAGGGCTCATGTTTGAGACTTGTCGGACGATTCCCGCCCATGAGGGCCAATCCACATGATGCAGAGTGAGTTGCTTGCCCGAAGATTATGAAAGCCAGGGGCCGCCGTACACCAAATGTGAGCGTGCGTCATCGACGGAGTGTGATTTGATATCGAAAATTTTTTGCTTTCACTTTGAAGCTAAACTACGCTTGATTTTGCTCATACTACTTGAAGTAATCAGTATTTTTAAGCACGGGGCGCAAACTAAAAGCAGAAAACGTCGCAGCAAATTTCTGACCATCGAGCCGTCCGTCCACACCAGCCGGCCATTCGGAAGTCGAAGCAGCCGAATAATCGGCTGGGATGTCGACGCTCCATCGACTGTCGACTCCGAAGTGACGCCGCGGCCGCTCAAGTCGCTGCTCAGCACAGAACTTGAGTTGGCCTCCGTGATCAGCAGCAGCCGCTGACTGGCTGGCAGAACTCGAAACGATGACAGCGGAGCTGATGCTGTCGTTGAGAAAAGAAATTGAGGAAATGTCGGATGTGACTCTGCATTTGGGTGAGTGTCTCCTGTGTCTAACAGGTGATTAAGGTGAGCGACTCCGTTGTCTAACAGGTAATTAAGGTGAGCGTCTCCCGCGTGTAACATGTGATTAAGATGAGCGTCTCCCGTGTCTAACAAGTAATTAATGTGAGCGAGTCCCGTGTCTAACAGGTAAGTAAGGTGAGCGAGTCCCGTGTCTAACAGGTAAGTAAGGTGAGCGAGTCCCGTGTCTAACAGGTGATTAAGATGAGCGAGTCCCGTGTTTAACAGTTGATTAAGGTGAGCGAGTCCCGTGTCTAACAAGTGATTAAGCTGCGTGTCTCCCGTGTCAGAATTTTATAAGCCGTACCTTCAGAAGCCGCGGGCACCCGAGTCCAGTTGAGCTGGAGGCCTCCTCGAGGAAGGTCGCTGCGATAAAGATTTCCGTCTTGCAAAAGAAACAGGTACCTGAAAACCGGCAAGGTGAAGCGAGCGAATGCAACACTGCATCCTGTGAGCACTAAGCTGAGCACACACTGCATCCTGTGAGCACTAAGCTGAACACACACTGCATCCTGTGAGCACTAAGCTGAGCACATACTGCATCCTGTGAGCACTAAGCTGAGCACAGACTTACCCATTGACGGGGTCTACCTGCATCTGCACCTGGCCAGCCCTCAGCCGGTCCCGGCTACCGGGCGAGTCGCCAATTTTTTTCGGCTCCTCGGCGGCGACTTTGCTGTACCAGTCCGACGCTAGCAGGATGTCCTGCGTCGAAGCGGGTTGGGGGTTGGGGATGCGGCTGGCTTGTGAGAATCTGGGATAATGGACATAGTAACTGGGTGTCCCAGCGGTGTCAGGAAGACATTTCACAATGAGATAGTTAGAAATTAATTTTTTTAGGATCAAAGGTGAAGATACTTAAAATTCTCAGTAAGAGAGGGATCGGAATTAAAATTTTTAGGGATTTTAGAGTAATAGTCAGGAAGAAGTCAGGAAGAAAGGTGTCAGTATAAGTGATGTCAGGATGAGAGTTGTCAGGATGAGAGTTGTCAGGATGAGAGTTGTCAGGATGAGAGTTGTCAGGATGAGAGTTGTCAGGATGAGAGTTGTCAGGATGAGAGTTGTCAGGATGAGAGTTGTCAGGATGAGAGTTGTCAGGATGAGAGTTGTCAGGATGAGAGTTGTCAGGATGAGAGTTGTCAGGATGAGAGTTGTCAGGATGAGAGTTGTCAGGATGATAGAGTTCTGACATCAGCTAGAAAGTTCTGACAATCATGGAGAGTATGGTAGAGCTCTGACTCACCCCAGGCTTCGTCAGGATGTAAACGTGTTGAGCCACCCAGTCCACGGCCAGTTTCAGCACCTTTTGTCGAACTCGAGGCAGCTCAATGGAGTCATCTGACTCAGATCTAGCGGTGGTCAGGTTGAGCCGGGTCAGGCTGCCCAGGTGGTCAACGGAGAACAGCAGCTGCTGCCGAGCGTCCACTGCGAATGCTGCGGTTTTGAATTGCTTTGGACAGTGATTTATGACTGATTGATCCTGGTTTATGACTGATTGATCCTGGTTTATGACTGATTGATCCTGGTTTATGACTGATGGATCCTGGTTTATGACTGATTGATCCTGGTTTATGACTGATTGATCCTGGTTTATGACTGATTGATCCTGGTTTATGACTGATTGATCCTGGTTTATGACTGATTGATCCTGGTTTATGACTGACAGATTGATTTGTGATTCAGAAGTTATGGTTTTTGATGTGATTGATTACTTAAAGCAGTATTTTTAGTCAAAGCACAAAAGGAAACGAGAACTAAGAAGTTAAGCAGAGTTGATTTCGGTTAGTACGCAGCTGAATAGACCGCTTGCGTCATCCTTTTGAGGCCACAGCAAGCTTTATCGAGCGGTTAATGACGTCAGCAAATGAAACGTCAGGCCAGCAGTCGAGCATTCTCAGTTAAAAAAAATTTACCTCTTGGGCGGCGCCTACCGCGAAAGATGAGGACCAGCTCTGGGTGACGGAGTTTTTCATTTTACCCACTGTTCGAAACTTGCTGAGGAAAGGTAGCTATCTTTGGTTGGATTTGGGGATATGGGGAGTTGAGGATTTGGACATTTGAAGATTTGGGGATTTGGGGATTTGGGTATTTGATGATTTGGGCATTTGAGGATTTAGGGATTTTAAGATTTAAGGATTTTGGGATTTGGAGGTTCGAGGATTTAGGCATTTCAGGATTTCAGGATTTGAGGATTTGAGGATTTTGGGATTTGAGGATTTCGGGATTTGAGGATTTGGGGATTTGTGGATTTGGAGCTTTGGGGATTTGGGGATTTGAGGATTTGAGCATTTGAGGATTTGGGGATTTCAGGATCTGAGGATTTAGGGATTTGTTATGAGAATTTGAGGATTTGGGGATTTCAGGATCTGAGGATTTAGGGATTTGTTATGAGAATTTGAGGATTTGGGGATTTCAGGATCTGAGGATTTAGGGATTTGTTATGAGAATTTGAGGATTTGGGCATTTCAGGATTTTGGGATTTGAGAATTTGAGGATTTGAGGATTTGAGGATTTGGGGATTTGTGGATTTCAGGATCTCAAGATCTGGGTACTTTTCTAGTTACTCATTCGACTCACCAAGAATGCCCTCCTGTTCGTTGCCGCTGACAACGGTAGTGTACCTGGGCGGCCCGGGCACTGCCACCAGCTTGAGCGCTCCGCCAACCTGCAGCAGCAGCCGGGCCGTGGTCGGCGCCGTGGCCCGCTGAACAACGTCAACACGAGCTGCCGGGCCGGCCCCGTGTTGATTGACGGCAGCCAAGCTGATTGACAGGCGACAGGCGTCGGTGCTCGAGCCGGCGGCGTGGCAAGCCGGCGCCTCCACCAGGGCCGGAGCTTGACGAACGAACTCGGAGTGAGTGAGGCCTGGTGACTCTCCCGTCGACTCGCCGCGCTGCTGCTGCATCGTCAGCGTGAAACCCGTCAGGCGGGAGTTCGGGATGCTCGGCGGTTTCCAGGACACCCGGAGCGTTTGACCGGATTCCGCTGCCCACGAGGCTGTCAGGGACCGCGGCGCGGTCGACGGCGGCGCTGCACATTGCGAAGGTCGGGTTGGTGGCGTTCGACTAGCACCAGGGGCTTTAGCACCAGAGGCTTTAGCACCAGAGGCTTTAGCACCAGAGGCTTTGGCACCAGGGGCTTTAGCACCAGAGGCTTTAGCACCAGAGGCTTTAGCACCAGGGGCTTTAGCACCAGAGGCTTTAGCACCAGAGGCTTTAGCACCAGAGGCTTTAGCACCAGAGGCTTTGGCACCAGAGGCTTTAGCACCAGGGGCTTTAGCACCAGGGGCTTTAGCACCAGAAGCTTTAGCACCAGAGGCTTAAGCACCAGAAGCTTTAGCACCAGGGGCTTTAGCACCAGAGGCGCCAGCACCAGAAGCTTTAGCACCAGGGGCTTTAGCACCAGAGGCGCCAGCACCAGGGGCGCCAGCACCAAGGGCGCCAGCACCAGGGGCGCCAGCACCAGGGGCGCCAGCACCAGGGGCGCCAGCACCAGGGGCGCCAGCACCAGGGGCGCCAGCACCAGGGGCGCCAGCACCAGGGGCGCCAGCACCAGGGGCGCCAGCACCAGGGGCACCAACACCAGGGGCGCTAAACTTCCGCGCTTACTTACAGTGGCTTACAATGGCAGCCTTATGGATGATTAGAAATGCACTCTCACCCTTTCGTTCCAGGGTTGTGAAGCTGCCGGGTTCGCCGATGTCAAGCAACTGATTCTGTGGTGCGTTCCAGGCGACCAGACGGGCCTTGAAAGTGGGAAGGTTTGAGTGTAGGCGTTGAGGCAGTTAGTTTACATTAGCGGGTGAACCATAAGGTAAGAGGGAGATAAGGGAATGATGAGGGAGACGGGGGAATGATGAGGGAGGCAGAGGAATGATGAGTGAGATAGGGAATGATGATTGAGATGGGGAATGTTGAGTGAGATGGGGAATTATGAGGGAGGTGGGGGTGATGAGGGAAGTGGGGGAATGATGAGGGAGGCGGGGAAGGATGAGGGAGGCAGAGGAATGATGAGGGAGACGGGGAATGATGAGGGAGGCAGAGGAATGATGAGGGAGGTGGAGTATGATGAGTGAGGTGGGAGATAATGAGGGAGGCGGGGAATGATGAGGGAGGCGGGGAATGATGAGGGAGGCGGGGAATGATGAGAGAGGCCGGGAATGATAAGGAGGCGGGGAATGATGAGGGAGGCGGGAATGATGAGGGAGGCGGGGAATGATGAGACAGGCAGAGAATGATGAGGGGGGTGGGGGGATGATGATGAGTGAGGTGGATAAACGGTCGGGCAGGGTAGATTGCAGGGTGAGCGCCTCACCTGGTAACTGGTGAATGGCGCGAGCCCATCAAGCTGTAGGGGCAGCTGGGCCACCGACTCGAGCCGGGTCCCCCACGCTGCCTGCTCCTCAGCCACGCCGCCGCCAACGTCCACCCGCCGGAACTCCAGCGACAGTCGGCGACCGCCACCGTACGAGGGCTGCTGCTGCAGCGCCGGTGCCGATGTCGGCGGCTGGCTGGTTCTGCAATCGAGCTCGACGGTGGTCTCGGAGACTGAGCGAGCCTCGAGCTGGCACGGGGCTTGGGAAACGGCGCCTGCGGGCGAAGCGGGGGTTGCGCTGCCATCAGATTAGTGCCTGAAGACTTTGGGGTCGAACCGGAAATGAGTTGAATGACCAATCTCAGAAAGCTGTTGATCCATCCATTGACCCATCGATTGACCCATCCATTGACCAATCCATTGACCCATCGATTGACCCATCCATTGACCATCGATTGACCCATCCACTGAACCAACAGGTGACTTATTTATTGATCCATTTACCTAACAGTTGACCTATTGACCCAACAGTTGACCAATTCATGGACCCAACAGTTGACCCATCCATTGACCCAGCAGTTGACCCATCAATTGACTCAACAGGTGACATTTATTGATCCACCCGTTGACCCAACAGGTGACCCATTTATTGACCCATTAACTCAACAGTTTGCTCATCCATGGACCCAACAGTTGACCCATCCAGTGACCCAACAGTTGACCCAGCTATTGACCTAACAGGTTGACCCATTTATTGAACTATCTATTGGACCAACAGGTGACCCGTTCATTGACCCATCCATTGGCCAATCCATTGACCGACCCATTTACCCAACACTTGAACCATTTTTGACC
Organism: Macrostomum lignano; assembly: GCA_002269645.1. Taxonomy (NCBI): domain Eukaryota; kingdom Metazoa; phylum Platyhelminthes; family Macrostomidae; genus Macrostomum; species Macrostomum lignano. The sequence goes on from NIVC01003231.1 coordinate 25,087, forward strand.
CATTGACCTAACAGTTGAACCATTGACCCAACAGTTGACCCATTCATGGACGCAACAGTTAACCCATCCATTGACTCAACAGGTGACCCATTTATTGACCCATCCTTTCCCTCATTCCTTCAACCCTTGCTCTAAAAGAGCTCCAACTCCCTAACAGGATGTTTTCGAACAAAGAATTTTTTCACGCATTCTGGCCCACCAAAATTGTGCACTTTATCCGCGCACGTGCCTCTCTCAGCTGTTGGCTGTGAACCTCATCTCGATGCAATATGCAGATAGACAGTGCCGGCTGCAGCTGGTAGCCTTTTGTCTTGGGCTACAAAATAGCACCAGCTGTCAGTTGAAAGCCGTTCTAAGAGCTTCTTCTAAGGGGGTTTGATGGAGGGCTGCGATGGTGTTGCCACTCTGCGTCAGTGTCTTTTAAGCAGAGTGGCACCTCATGGATTTGCTGGGGGTAACTCTAATGTTTACCTCAAAGATATGAATAAGAAATTATGAGAGGACTAGGAGAAACGATAAGGGCTTTGAAAAATGAGGGATAACTGGAGGAATGATGAGTTAAGTGGGCAATAATGATGGAAGCGGAGAATTATGAGGTGGGGGTTGTGATGAGGGAGGCGGGGGAATGATGAGGGAGGTGGGAAATGATGAGGGAGGTGGGGAATGATGAGGGAGGCGGGGGGAATGATGAGAGAGGCGGGGAATGATGAGAGAGGCGGGGGAATGATGAGGGAGGCGGGGAATGATGAGGGAGGCGGGGAGTGATAAGAGAGAGTAGGAATGATGAGTGAGGTGGGGGAATTATAAAGATGGAGAATGATCGGGGAGATGAGGGGATGATAAGGGAAGCGGGGGAATGAGAAGGGAGGTGGAGAACGATGAGGTAGGCGAGGGAGAATGATGAGGCAGACTAGAAGTGATGATGAGAAAGACTTTACCAACTGCTTGTTGAGTCTCTGAGAGCTCTGTGAGAAACTTTTCTTTCAGTTTTTCATTGTAAAAATACAGAAACGCTTGAAGGATTTATCGCCTCTGTTTTAGTTACTCCGCCTGACCTCGGTTGACCTCGCCTCAATCTTGCAAAGATGCCCGGCCTTGATCGCTTCCCAGAGATCGCCCGGTGAAACGTGACTTTCTCTTCGAGTGTCGCAGATGGCCTTCTGTGTTGGCCTCGCGTTGCGCAATCCGTGCACTCGCTAATGACAATATTTTATTGCCTGCATGCCGGCTTCAGCCAGTAAAGTTTGTTCAACCCCCACTCAGTCACTGAGGCTGTGGAAGATGGAGGCTGGCTAGCTCAAGTGGGATTTGGGCGCTTAAGTGGGAAATGGTGAGGTGGGATTGGGATAGAAATTTGTGGGCTGAAATGGGTAGAGGAAGATAGGGGTAGGGAGAGAGGGATAGGGAGAGAGGGGTAAGGAGAGAGGGGTACGGAGAGAGGGCTAAGGAGAGAGGGTAGGGAGAGAGGGCTAAGGAGAGAGGGGTAGGGAGAGAGGGCTAAGGAGAGAGGGTAAGGAGAGAGGGGTAGGGAGAGAGGAGTAAGGAGAGAGGGCTAAGGATAGAGGGGTAGGGAGAGAGGGCTAAGGATAGAGGGGTAGGGAGAGAGGGGTAGGGAGAGAGGGATAGGGAGAGAGGCTAAGGAGAGAGGGCTAAGGAGAGAGGGCTAGGGAGAGTGGGGTAGGTAGAGAGGGGTAAGGAGAGAGGGGTAGGGAGAGAGGGGTAAGGAGAGAGGGGTAGGGAGAGAGGGCTAAGGAGAGAGGGGTAGGGAGAGAGGGGTAAGGATAGAGGGGTAGGGAGAGAGGGATAAGGAGAGAGGGGTAGGGAGAGAGGGGTAAGGAGAGAGGGGTAGGGAGAGAGGGGTAAGAAGAGAGGGGTAGGGAGAGAGGGGTAGGGAGAGAGGGGTAAGGAGAGAGGGGTAGGGAGAGAGGGATAAGGAGAGAGGGGTAGGGAGAGAGGGGTAAGGAGAGAGGGGTAGGGAGAGAGGGCTAAGGAGAGAGGGATAAGGAGAGAGGGTTAGGTAGAAGGGGTAATTAGAGAATGCTAAAGAGGGAGGAGTAGGGTGAGATTAGCTGTTTATTTTTTAAAATGTACATATGAACTAAACGACCCTCCTTTACATTAGGATAAATTCTCCACGGACGTCAGCAATAAAACAGAAAATTAAGACTCAATTCCAGTTTGTTTCAATAATAATCAGCTCTGAAAGCAGTAATAAAATTCCCACAATTCTTAGAGCTCAACAAGTACGCGACCAAACTCACAGCCAACACTCGTGCTCAGTGAATCAAGCTGGGATCAAGTGTGGCCCCTCAAACCACAGACTGCCGGCAAAGCCAACCATTTCAGGCTAAAGAAAACCCCCTCAGGTGAAATTTAAACCCCAGGAGCAACCCGGGTGACCGGAGGGGCAAAAGGTTTGCTTAAAATTGTACCACAATAAATTATTTTTCTTCAGAAACAAACAATCCGCCTCAGTACCGCTGCCAGAGTCGACTACGTCTGCGGAGTCGGGGCTGCATCCGGCTTCTGAGCAGGCTGGCTCGACTGACACCGCCTGGAATGGCAGAGTTCTCTCCATCACTCTTAATAACTCTTTAATAATTCCAGCTCGCTCACTCTAACCCAGTCTCACCCAGTCTCACCCAGTCTCACTCAGTCTCACCCAGTCTCACTCAGTCTCACCCACTCTCACCCAGTCTCGCCCAGTCTCACCCAGTCTCACCCAGTCTCACTCAGTCTCACCCAGTCTTACCGAGTCTCACCCAGTCTCACCCAGTCTCACCGAACGTCACCCAGTCTCACCCAGTCTCACCCAGTCTCACCCAGTCTCACCGAGTGTCACCCAGTCTCACTCAGTCTCACCCAGTCTCACCCAGTCTTACCGAGTCTCACCCAGTCTCACCCAGTCTCACCGAGTGTCACCCAGTCTCACCCAGTCTCACCCAGTCTCACCCAGTCTCACCGAGTGTCACCCAGTCTCACTCAGTCTCACCCAGTCTCATCCAGTCTCACTCAGTCTCACCCGGTCTCACCTAGTCTAAGCCCTACTCAGTCTCACCCTACACTGCTACTCAGTCTCACCCTAGACCCCTATCAGTCTCAATCTAAACTCTCCTCAGTCTCAGTCTGCATCAAAGTCGCTAGCTCAGTCTCACCAAGCAAACTTACCAAGCAGCCCAAGCAAAGCGAGGTCAAAGTCAACACGGTGCAGAGTCTCATCAGCTGTTCCACAATGCGTCGCTCTCAAAGACAGTTCACACGCGGATCAGTGCGGCAGTGGGTTTTCACACCCGCTGGTTGAAGCAAGAGAATTCTTCTAAATCGGTTTCCATTGAAGAGGCTCGGGCGCTGCTGCATGGAATTTTATTCGGCGGGGGACCTGGGGGGAGGGGGGAAGACCGAGAGGCGCTCGAACGGCGAGGCTTCCGCTGGTTGGCAGGGTGGCTGGGGAATGATTTGACCCTCTGGCCCGGGTCCCTGCAGGCCCAAAGCAGCAAGCAGCAAGCAATCCCAGCAGGACCCGCGCGCCCACTCCTAGAGGCAGGAGCAGACAGACGCCTGCTTGTTGCTTTGGAAAGTCAAGTTTTTTTTTCTCGACAGAAACATCCAATTGGGCCCCTATCGCAGTTCAGCCAGCCGCTTTGCTTCTAAAAGATAATTGCTGCTGCGGAAGCAGAGTCTGGCTATTAAATTCTGACCAGCAATTATCCATGCCAACTGGCAGAGCTGAGCTGCTGCATCAGCGGGGGCAGCTCTGCTACTCTACGAAGCTGCCACCGCTTTCGCCAATTGGAACTCAACAAGTTGAACGCAACTGTCGAAAACCATAAATCATCTGGGAGCCCCCGAGTTCTGGGATTGCCCAGAAACAGGTTTCCCATTGAATAATTGCTCACATAATTCACCCGAATGCAACCCCGATTGTGAACAGATTCAACTGGAACTTGCGCTGATTCCAATTGAATAGTCATTGATCTAGCTTGAGCAAAGTCCCTGTTGTTCACCCTGCTGTACACCCTGCTGTACACCCTGCTGTACACCCTACTGTACACCCTGCTGTACACCCTGCTGTACACCCTGCTGTACACTCTGCTGTACACCCTGCTATACACCCTGCTGTACACCCTGCTGTACACCCTACTGTACACCCTGCTGTACACCCTGTTGTACACCCTGCTGTACACCCTGCTGTACACCCTGCTATACACCCTGCTGTACACCCTGCTGTACACCCTGCTGTATACCCTGCCGTACACCCTGTGTGAGCATGTGTACGTGCTCAGGGGTCAGCGGTATGAGCCAGCAATGTTAGTTTCAGTTATCACTTGTACGAGTTGGCGGTCCTTGAATGAGGTGTACCTGGCTGAATACCTTGTATATTGCGGCTACATAAAGAAAGCTGTCTTGTTGGCGATCTCCGCAGCGGTCGATTGGAGCGTTAAAAGACAACTAAGGGAACGGAAGCCAGAAATTCTGTTGGCAAAATGTGTCGCCCAAAAGCAGACAGGCCGAGCCCCTGCGGAGATGCGGCAGCTGCAGCAGCAGGGCCGCTGTCAGTCAAGCCGCGTGCTCCATGCGACCAGGGACACGCGCAAGAAATATTAGTTGCAGAAATGGCGGAAGATGTGTTCAACGGAAAAAGCGCTGAGTCACACCCGTTGCACCTTTTTTAGACTTGCTGTTTTGCTAACATTGACAAAACAGTGCGTTCCGGCTGTCGCTTGACCTCAGAGCGTGTTACTATGGCTTTTGGGGGCCGATCGTGTCAACCAGTCTATAGAAAATCGCAAAGTCTTGGATCCACCTTTTAGGAGTTAAGATATACGAGTTTCAGTGAGAGAGGGTGAGACTGGGTGAGACTGAGTGAGACAGAGTGAGACAGTGTGAGACTGCGTGATACAAGGTGAGACTGAGTGAGACAGTGTGAGACAGTGTGAGACAGTGTGAGACTGGGTGATACAAGGTGAGACTGAGTGAGACAGTGTGAGACAGTGTGAGACTGCGTGATACAAGGTGAGACTGAGTGAGACTGAGTGAGACAGTGTGAGACAGTGTGAGACTGAGTGAGACAGTGTGAGACAGTGTGAGACAGTGTGAGACAGAGTGAGACAGTGTGAGACAGTGTGAGACAGTGTGAGACAGTGTGAGACTGAGTGAGACAGTGTGAGACTGAGTGAGACAGTTCGAGACTGAGTGAGACAGTGTGAGACAGTGTGAGACAGTGTGAGACTGAGTGAGACAGTGTGAGACAGTGTGAGACAGTGTGAGACTGGGTGATACAGTTCGAGACTGAGTGAGACAGTGTGAGACAGTGTGAGACAGTGTGAGACTGAGTGAGACAGGGTGAGACTGAGTGAGACAGGGTGAGACTGAGTGAGACAGGAAGAGAATGGGTGAGACAGTTGAGACTGAGTGAGACAGGGTGAGACTGAGTGAGACTGGGTGAGACAGAATGAGACAGTGTGAGACAGTGTGAGATTGGGTGATACAAGGTGAGACTGAGTGAGACAGGAAGAGAATAAGTGAGACAGTGAGAGACTGGGTGAGACAGGGTGAGAATGAATGAGACAGGAAGAGAATGAGTGAGACTGGGTGAGACTGAGTTGAGACAGGGTGAGACTGAGTGAGACAGGAAGAGAATAAGTGAGACTGAGTGAGACAGGGTGAGACTGAGTGAGACAGAGTGAGACAGTGTGAGACAGTGTGAGACTGGTTGATACAAGATGAGACTGAGCGAGATGAAAAACATTGCATTAGAGAGCAACTGCACTGAAACAGAGACGGAAAAGCAATTAATTTTTTAACTGTCTGCCTCAACAGAGTTTTGAGTTTTATATAAAAATGGTTTATAGTACTACGAGTAGTCAGTTCCATGTAGGCGTGTTGCAGACTCTGCACTGCAACTCTCAGATTGAGATGAAGCTGTCTAGAAGATAAAAAAACCCAGCGGCTTGGCTTTTCAATGCTTCAAGAAGCCTCGGCTGTCGCTTCATCATTTACCGGCTTAGCGGTTGAGAAGCGGTTTGCTGTGCTCGCTCTGGTTTACAAAAAAGCAGCTCAGTTGCACGGAGTTAATGCAGGCAGGCAGGCACAGGGGAGAAGGCGGAGACCAGACGATGGCTTGTAAACTTTCCATTGCAGTTCAGGCTCGCGAGATCTGTCTGCCGCCCCCCCTCCACCCCTCTGCGCATTTATCTTGGAAGCAAAGGAAATGTGGAGATGCACAGAGTTGACTAGTTGGCAGTTGCAGAGGCAGGGGGGCAGAGAGATGGCCAAGAAAGCATATCCATGGTTTCCAAGGCTATGAGCAGATGGAGGGCGAGAGGTGGAGTGGAGGCGGGGTTAGAGACCAGCCCTAGGCATAAGCTCTGTCTTCATTAGCAGGTGGAAAGCAGAGCTACAGCCAAGTTCTGCAACGGGAAAGCCAGTTTACTCTGAGGCTCTTTGCCGTCGATTCACTCTGAAGAGAAATGGCCTCGGCGGCTTTTGACTGCACAGTGCGGGCGGCCCACCGCAGTGTGCTGGAGACCTGCGACCCGGAGCGCTACCAGCTCACCCAGCCGGTCTGCCAGCACCTGTCCGCGGTGGACAACGGGCTGCGGCACATGAAGCTGGACAACCACTTCTTGGACCGGTCCGAGCTCTGGCGGCAGCGAGTCCCCTGCTCGGAGGTCGCCGAGCATCGCGAGCGAAGCACTGACGCTCTGCGGCGCGGCGAGGCCTTCCTGCAGGACTACCGCGCCGCCATGTCCAAGGAATTCGCCGAGACGCTGACCGATGGCCAGTCGGCTGCCAACCAGTCGGCGGCGCTGGACGGGCTGCGGGGCTTCAGACGCGAGTTCGACCCGAACGCGATGGCTGCGCACAACCGGGTGCAGCGGTTCTGCGACTGGGTGGGCGTGACGGACCGGTTCACCGGCTACAGGAACAACCTCGCCAGGGGGTCGCGAGAGCCGCTGCGCTTCGATCCGCAATGGCGCCGGGGCGACGCCGACTTTCCGAGGCTCTGCCATCCCAAGTTCGTGCCGGAGACCCTGGCCAACAGCGGGCCGCCGAAGCGGTGAGACTGAATTGGGATAGGGTGTAGGAGTAGGTGTAGGGTGAGACTGAGTTGGGGTGTAGGGTGAGACTGAGTTGGAGCAGTGTGAGACTGAGTAAGAGTGAACTCGTAAAGGTGAGACTGAGTGGGGGTGTAAGGATGAGACTGAGTAGGGGTGTAGAGTCAGACTGAGTAGGGGTGTAGGGTGAGACTGAGTAGGGGTGTAGAGTCAGACTGAGTAGGGGTGTAGGGTGAGACTGAGTAGGGGTGTAGAGTCAGACTGAGTAGGGGTGTAGGGTGAGACTGAGTAGGGGTGTAAGGATGAGACTGAGTAGGGGTGTAGAGTCAGACTGAGTAGGGGTGTAGGGTGAGACTGAGTAGGGGTGTAAGGATGAGACTGAGTAGGGGTGTAGAGTCAGACTGAGTAGGGGTGTAGGGTGAGACTGAGTAGGGGTGTAAGGATGAGACTGAGTAGGGGTGTAGAGTCAGACTGAGTAGGGGTGTAGGGTGAGACTAAGTATGGTGCAAGAGGTTATTAAGTTAAAGACATGGTCATGCTGAGATGGAAGGCGTGAGATTTATGGAATAATGGGATTGAATACGCAGGCTCGCAGGTAGGCAGCTGTGCACAGATGCAGGAAGCGTCGTTCAGGTTTTGTCAGCCAGCCGAAACCGAGCGCCTGACCATCCCAACTCCTTGCAGGTTCAACCTGCGTCAGAAGTCGGCGCCGTTGTGCCGTCAGACCTTCGACTGTGTCGCCGCTTCTTGCGACGACCAGCAGCAGCCGCAGCAGCAGCGGACACCTCAGGAGCTGGCAGGCATTCCGACGAAGTTCCCCGGCACAACCGAGTACAAGGACCGCTACCTGCGCCCGAAAACGGCGAGCACTAAGTTTGATTACGTCATCAATCCGCAGCCGGACTTCTCCGTGATTGGCCGGCCGCTGATGAAGGCGGAGCCGGAGGCGCGGACGACCGAGTACGAGGACCGCTACCTGTGGCCAGACTCCAGGAACCTGCAGCCCCTGCCTTGGAGCAGAAACCCAAGGAAAGACTGCCAATAGCCACTGACGGTGTACCAGTCGGCATTGACTCTGTACTCAAGCTCACGTTTTATTAGTGCACGTAGTTCCCTAACAAGTACTAAGTGGAGAGAAGAGACAAGAAACGAGGACGTCTATAAGTCAACTGGACTAGAAACTTGAAGTCCTTGACACGAAGCTTCTAAGTTTTGTTGATTCTAAACTCAAATTTAAACTCTATCGCTTTGAGTGGCACATTGTTGAATAAATCTATCGTAAAATACTTGCTTCTTATGCTACTGATAGTAGTTTGGCTGTAATCTTACATTAGACTGTGCTCTGCTTTGATTCAAGCGTCTGTCTATAATTTACCTAGATCTGCTTTTTGGGTGAAATATGCTTTGTTTTGTTGAATATTTTACTTTCTAAACTTGCTTGCTTGCTTTGAAAATTTTGAATAATATAATAAATATTTTCTCGGATAATTAAAGCTATCTGCATATCTATACCATAGCATATCTTTTTTGTCAGTTTGACATTGTGTGTTCCTCAATTGTCCCAATTTTGGCGCTAAAATCTTGCTTGATTTTCGGCAGGGTCCGGCGGGAATGATGAGATAAAGGTGTTTGATGATGGCATCCAGAGTCGCAAACATTTCGGGCTTGTTAACGCTATCACTTAGGTTTCACTCCTCTCTCAATTAGGTTTCACTCCGCTCTCAATTAGGTTTCACTCCGCTCTCAATTAGGTTTCACTCTGCTCTCAATTAGGTTTCACTCCGCTCTCACGTAGGTTTCACTCCGCTCTCAATTAGGTTTCACTCCGCTCTCACTTAGGTTTCACTCTGCTCTCAATTAGGTTTCACTCCGCTCTCGATTAGGTTTCACTCTGCTCTCAATTAAGTTTCACTCCGCTCTCAATTAGGTTTCACTCCGCTCCCATTCAGGTTTCACTCCGCTCTCACTTAGGTTTCACTCTGCTGTCACTCAGGTTTCACTCCGCTCTCACTTAGGTTTCACTCTGCTGTCACTCAGGTTTCACTCCGCTCTCACTTAGGTTTCACTCTGCTGTCACTCAGGTTTCACTCCGCTCTCACTCAGGTTTCACTCTGCTCTCAATTAGGTTTCACTCCGCTCTCACGTAGGTTTCACTCCGCTCTCACGTAGGTTTCACTCCGCTCTCAATTAGGTTTCACTCCGCTCTCACTTAGGTTTCACTCTGCTCTCAATTAGGTTTCACTCCGCTCTCGATTAGGTTTCACTCTGCTCTCAATTAAGTTTCACTCCGCTCTCAATTAGGTTTCACTCTGCTCTCAATTAGGTTTCACTCCGCTCTCACGTAGGTTTCACTCCGCTCTCAATTAGGTTTCACTCCGCTCTCACTTAGGTTTCACTCTGCTCTCAATTAGGTTTCACTCCGCTCTCGATTAGGTTTCACTCTGCTCTCAATTAAGTTTCACTCCGCTCTCACTTAGGTTTCACTCTGCTGTCACTCAGGTTTCACTCCGCTCTCACTCAGGTTTCACTCTGCTCTCAATTAGGTTTCACTCCGCTCTCACGTAGGTTTCACTCCGCTCTCAATTAGGTTTCACTCCGCTCTCAATTAGGTTTCACTTCGCTCTCAATTAGGTTTCACTCTGCTCTCAATTAGGTTTCACTCCGCTCTCACGTAGGTTTCACTCCGCTCTCAATTAGGTTTCACTCCGCTCTCACTTAGGTTTCACTCTGCTCTCAATTAGGTTTCACTCCGCTCTCACGTAGGTTTCACTCCGCTCTCAATTAGGTTTCACTCCGCTCTCAATTAGGTTTCACTTCGCTCTCAATTAGGTTTCACTCTGCTCTCAATTAGGTTTCACTCCGCTCTCACGTAGGTTTCACTCCGCTCTCAATTAGGTTTCACTCCGCTCTCACTTAGGTTTCACTCTGCTCTCAATTAGGTTTCACTCCGCTCTCGATTAGGTTTCACTCTGCTCTCAATTAAGTTTCACTCCGCTCTCAATTAGGTTTCACTCCGCTCCCATTCAGGTTTCACTCCGCTCTCACTTAGGTTTCACTCTGCTGTCACTCAGGTTTCACTCCGCTCTCACTTAGGTTTCACTCTGCTGTCACTCAGGTTTCACTCCGCTCTCACTTAGGTTTCACTCTGCTGTCACTCAGGTTTCACTCCGCTCTCACTCAGGTTTCACTCTGCTCTCAATTAGGTTTCACTCCGCTCTCACGTAGGTTTCACTCCGCTCTCAATTAGGTTTCACTCCGCTCTCAATTAGGTTTCACTTCGCTCTCAATTAGGTTTCACTCTGCTCTCAATTAGGTTTCACTCCGCTCTCACGTAGGTTTCACTCCGCTCTCAATTAGGTTTCACTCCGCTCTCACTTAGGTTTCACTCTGCTCTCAATTAGGTTTCACTCCGCTCTCGATTAGGTTTCACTCTGCTCTCAATTAAGTTTCACTCCGCTCTCAATTAGGTTTCACTCCGCTCCCATTCAGGTTTCACTCCGCTCTCACTTAGGTTTCACTCTGCTGTCACTCAGGTTTCACTCCGCTCTCACTTAGGTTTCACTCTGCTGTCACTCAGGTTTCACTCCGCTCTCACTCAGGTTTCACTCTGCTGTCACTCAGGTTTCACTCCGCTCTCACTCAGGTTTCACTCTGCTGTCACTCAGGTTTCACTCCGCTCCCATTCAGGTTTCACTCCGCTCCCATTCAGGTTTCACTCCGCTGTCACTCAGGTTTCACTCTGCTGTCACTCAGGTTTCACTCCGCTCTCACTTAGGTTTCACTCTGCTGTCACTCAGGTTTCACTCCGCTCTCACTTAGGTTTCACTCTGCTGTCACTCAGGTTTCACTCCGCTCTCACTCAGGTTTCACTCTGCTCTCAATTAGGTTTCACTCCGCTCTCACGTAGGTTTCACTCCGCTCTCAATTAGGTTTCACTCCGCTCTCAATTAGGTTTCACTTCGCTCTCAATTAGGTTTCACTCTGCTCTCAATTAGGTTTCACTCCGCTCTCACGTAGGTTTCACTCCGCTCTCAATTAGGTTTCACTCCGCTCTCACTTAGGTTTCACTCTGCTCTCAATTAGGTTTCACTCCGCTCTCGATTAGGTTTCACTCTGCTCTCAATTAAGTTTCACTCCGCTCTCAATTAGGTTTCACTCCGCTCCCATTCAGGTTTCACTCCGCTCTCACTTAGGTTTCACTCTGCTGTCACGTAGGTTTCACTCCGCTCTCATTTAGGTTTCACTCTGCTGTCACTCAGGTTTCACTCCGCTCTCACTCAGGTTTCACTCTGCTGTCACTCAGGTTTCACTCCGCTCTCACTCAGGTTTCACTCTGCTGTCACTCAGGTTTCACTCCGCTCCCATTCAGGTTTCACTCCGCTGTCACTCAGGTTTCACTCCGCTCTCACATAGGTTTCACTCCGCTCTCACTCAGGTTTCACTCTACTGTCACTCAGGTTTCACTCCGCTCGCAGAGCAGATCGTGTACATGATTGGCGCGCTTGTGTGTGCTCAGAAGTCAGCGGAATGAGCAGAATTGCCGTCGCCGAAGGCGTTTCGCTAGGCTTCGAATAATAATATCATTATATTATGCGTTTCCTTGAAATTATTAGAAAATCAGCCCAAAATGAAAAGTACATACGAGCGGGTATCTATTCCAGTCACCGCATCCCTCTTCTCTTGGCTTCTCTCCCATATTCGCAATCCGAGCCTACTACCCTCCCTGTCTCTCATGTTCTCGGGTCGGCTCTGCAGGCCTCTCCTCAAATCTAATTTATTAATTCTGCTTTTGCATCGGCTCCTCCGAGACGGAAAACAGCTGCGATGTGCGTTGCTGGTTAATTAAAAAGACGTCCTGATCTGCGTCAAAGGATTTCTGCTGCCTGTTGACTGCTGCCATTTTTTTGCATCTGAATCAAACGCTAGGGGCAGAGACTGGGTGGATGCGAAATTCCAGCAAATTGCATTTAACCTTAAATAGTCCACGAGTTTGAAATTCTGTTGTACAGTTTACCGGGCCGAAGCACAAGCCACAAAAAATACGTGTTCGCGCACGGGATCGAACCAGGGGTCGTGGCGTTAGAGTCAGAGCGGAGTGAAACCTGAGTGAGAACGGAGTGAAACCTGAGTGAGAACGGAGTGAAACCTGAGTGAATACAAATTGAGTGAAGACAGGGGGACTTGGGGAGACAGCAGAGAGGGAAAGACAGGGGAGGGTCTGGGAAGACTCCGGTCTGGGAAGTCAAGGGGGGATCTGGGAAGACAAGGGGGGATCTGGGAAGACAAGGGGGGATCTGGGAAGACAGGGGAGGATCTGGGAAGACAGGGGAGGATCTGGGAAGACAGGGGAGGATCTGGGAAGACAAGAGAGGATCTGGGAAGACAAGGGAGGATCTGGGAAAACAAGAGAGGATCTGGGAAGACAGGGGAGGATCTGGGAAGACAGGGGAGGGTCTGGGAAGACAGGGGAGGGTCTGGGAAGACAAGGGAGGATCTGGGAAGACAGGGGAGGATCTGGGAAGACAAGAGAGGATCTGGGAAGACAAGGGAGGATCTGGGAAGACAAGGGAGGATCTGGGAAGACAGGGGAGGATCTGGGAAAACAAGAGAGGATCTGGGAAGACAGGGGAGGATCTGGGAAGACAGGGGAGGGTCTGGGAAGACAGGGGAGGGTCTGGGAAGACAAGGGAGGATCTGGGAAGACAATGGAGGATCTGGGAAGACAGGGGAGGATCTGGGAAGACAGGGGAGGATCTGGGAAGACAGGGGAGGATCTGGGAAGACAGGGGAGGATCTGGGAAGACAAGGGAGGATCTGGGAAGACAAGGGAGGATCTGGGAAGACAATGGAGGATCTGGGAAGACAGGGGAGGATCTGGGAAGACAGGGGGAATTGGGGAGACAGGAGAGGATCTGGGAAGACAGGGGGGGGGGTTTGGGGAGACAGGAGGATCTGGAAAGACAGGAGAGGATCTGGGAAGACAGGGGAGGGTCTGGGAAGACAGGGGAGGGTCTGGGAAGACAAGGGAGGATCTGGGAAGACAGGGGAGGATCTGGGAAGACAAGAGAGGATCTGGGAAGACAAGGGAGGATCTGGGAAAACAAGAGAGGATCTGGGAAGACAGGGGAGGATCTGGGAAGACAGGGGAGGGTCTGGGAAGACAGGGGAGGGTCTGGGAAGACAGGGGAGGGTCTGGGAAGACAGGGGAGGATCTGGGAAGACAGGGGAGGATCTGGGAAGACAAGGGAGGATCTGGGAAGACAAGGGAGGATCTGGGAAGACAAGGGAGGATCTGGGAAGACAGGGGAGGATCTGGGAAGACAGGGGAGGATCTGGGAAGACAGGGGAGGATCTGGGAAGACAGGGGAGGATCTGGGAAGACAGGGGGATCTGGGAAGACAGGGGAGGATCTGGGAAGACAGGGGAGGATCTGGGAAGATAGGGGGATCTGGGAAGACAGGGGAGGATCTGGGAAGACAAGGGAGGATCTGGGAAGACAGGGGGATCTGGGAAGACAGGGCAGGATCTGGGAAGACAGGTGACAGATCAAACATAGCTCGTAATTAGAATAAAATATTTTACAAGTGATTTCACTGCATCGCCAGTGTACTAATTAACTTATTAAAGAGTGACATTTCGTTCTGTGAGGACTGGGCAGGTTGATTATGGGGTAGGGCTTGCCCTACGGGAGATAATACTGTACAGTGGCAAAGCGAGCTGTCATGCATGCGGTGTACGTATTGACTGAAAGATAGCACTGTGGGCAGGGTGGGAGGTCCAGATATTCTATCCAACCTGCACTATTAGAGCTCTCCAGAGCGAAACGGTACAGAGAAGAGAAAACAGAGAAGGAGAGCAGGCGTGAGACGAAAAACTACATATTTACAAACGACTCTCTCACCGTACCTGCCGCGAGTAAGCCAGCCAGCCACACTGTTTTAATCATCAAGCAATTGGTGCATTGGGCAGAAATCTTGAAGCGCCTGAAGCAACGGCATGTCGGCAACCAGAAGCGGCGGCGGCGGCGGCGGCAGCTGCCGAATCTGCGGCGATCGGGGCGCCGGCGCGCACTACGGCGTCGTCACGTGCGTGGCCTGCAAGTCGTTTTTCAAACGGACGGTGCAGCAGTGCCTGACTTACCGGTGCGAGCAGAATGGCAGCTGCCAGATCCACCAGGCGACGAGGAGGCTCTGCCAGGCCTGCCGGTTCCAGCGCTGCCTGCGCTGCGGCATGCGGACCGACCTTGTGCGCTCCCTGGCTGCGGATCCTGCAGAGGCGTCGTCGAAAACCGTCGCATCCGTTGCGTCGCCGTCCTGTGCTGCGGGCGGCGGAGCTTCCAGCAGCGCCGCGATGCCTTCGCCAGAATCTTCTGCTACGTCGACAAACTCGGCGCCGCCGGTGAGTTTTGACGGCGGCGAACTGGGCGACGCTGCTGTTGCCATGGAAACCGACCCGCTGCTGTGTCGCCTGGCCGAGATCGAGCCGGCCGAGTTCAACATCGACGTCAGCTTCGCGGCCGAGCACTGGCTGCCGGAGGCAATGCGCAACGCCATCCGGCTGCTGTCCGCCGCCGACTCGCACGCCGCTGCGATGGCACGCTGGGTCAGCCAGCTGCCGGGCCTGGAGGCCCTGGCGCCAGCCGAGCGGGAGCGCCTGTTCGAAGAGAACTGGCCGGCGCCTGTGGTGTCCAGAATCGCCTGGGGCAGCCAGTGGGAGCCGGACGGTCAACTGCGTGTCTGCGCCAACCTTCAGCTGACAAACGCGCCCGAATCGGCGCCTCGGGTGCTGCAGACATCGCTAACCGAGGCGCTCCGGCTGACGCGGAAGCTTCGGCACCAGCGGATTAGCCGGAGCGAGTATCTCGTGCTGAAGCCGCTGCTGTTTCTCTGCTCCCAGGAGGCGGCACTCAGAGACCGAGCCGAGCCGCTGATGGACCCCTACCTGCGGCTGTTCAGAAGGGTCTGTCCGAACAGAGAACGGCGGATGAGCCTCCTGCTGCTGTCTGGCGGCGTCAGCTGCGTCCGCGTGCAAGCATCGGCATTCTGGCGTTGGACAGCGGCTCGAGACGGCCACGCCCTGCCGCCGCTGCTGGCTGCGGCACTGCGCGGGCTGGTGCGGCTGCGATACTACTGGCCGTGAGTAGTTGCTGCGTATATTTGGGTCATTAATTGTACTGAGATTATACATGTAGCAATTGATGTGATTGGAATAGTACGATTGGCTGGGTAAATTGGATTCTGAAGATCGGAATTCGCTTGTCATCAGGTGGGAATTTCGTTGGTCTTCTGAGAGTGGCGCGGGAGCCGGCCTCTCAGTGGTCTTCTGAGAGTGGCAGGAGGCCGGCATCTCAGCTGGTCTTCTGTAGGAGGCTAGCATTACATTCATGTACTACATGTACGAGCTACATGTACATGCACACTATCAATTTGTCTTTTGGGAGGGTCTTACATGTACATGTACATGTAAGTCAGACTTCAACTAGCAGCCTAAGTAAGAAGTGGCTGGTAAAAAAAACTTATTTCAGAAATCCGATTGCCAAATTTCAGAACGTGACCTAATACGAGTATACTACTGCTTATTGAGCAGTCGCGAACCCCGCGACGACATCCGCGGTAGAGAAGCCATGCAGGACAACTCAATTGTAAGCAGGGTTAGGAAGCAATGCAAATTTTGCTAGAGAGATGGCGAATTGATGATGAACGTTAAATATGCGTTGATCGTTACGAGTATACAATCTACGATCTAGTCCAGACTGTGAGATACGACGAATATTTTAGTGCTAATAATTGCATGAAAATTACAATTCCTAATATCCTAACCGCGTGCATCTCGCGATTGCATTTGGCAGCGAAAACCGCGGCATCTCAAGCAAAATTTGCACGATTTTTACTAGAGTTGCCCAGGTCCGCTACCTGCAGTTAATATTTGGATGCAGTTTATCCGCTTGTATACATGTACATATTTATATTACTGCCTGCGTGATAATATTGAAAAATGTGCTTTGCAAACAGTGATCATTTCTCATCGGATTCTGAAATTGCACAGGCCGCATGTGCATTTACTGTACAACGACAAAAAAACAAATATACATGTCCCCCTGTACAAAGTAGTTGATGCACTTGATTTGAATTTGTGGAATAATTCCCGCGTTGTATAGTAATTCATTTTGATATTATGTAATATCAGAACTTAAACTTTTCAAGACTAATCCTTTACACGCTACTAAAAGTAGACGATTTTTTAGTTTTATTATACTCTAATTTATAAAAGTCAAGCTCTAAATACGAAATACGAGCATTTCTAGTTTTCAAAGGGCCTCTCAACTTAAGCTCACAAAGTGAAGCCCGAGTAACATATGTACACAAATATTACGTCATTCTGCTCACAGTGACACCAGAAAGCTGGATTTGGCACAAAAGCAACAAAAATTGGACCTGGGATAGGAGAGAACAAGCAAAGGGACAATTATGGACTCCACCTTGTGAGCTTAAGTTTGCATAACACCCTTGCTTTTTCTCCTATCACAGGCCCAATTTTTGTAGCTTTTTTGCCAAATCCAGCTTCCGTTGACAGGCCCTTTATATTACGGAGTCAAGATGCCCGCCGACAGACTTTTGATGAAGTGGAGAGTCCAGAACGAACCAGTTTTATTGCTAGTGCACACACTATACTGGTACTTTAATAAGTACAGGTACAGCAGTCTAGCTTTTAATTATGTAGTAATCTCTTAACTCTGCGCTTTGTGCGCGCATTTTGACAGCTTGTCCAGGGCTGCTGTACTTTTGTTGTACAGGACGCATAGTGAGTCAGTATTCTCAGAATTAGAATGCGTCAAGTTATCAGCAGAGTTTGATCTTTAATAATTCTTTTATACTTTAATTGCACACGTTGCACAACGAAAGAATTTCATTTTGTGCAATACTCGTAGCGGTATAAAAATTCCTCAGGTTTTTTCAACTTTGGTTGAATATTTGAGAAACAAGCCAAAACACGCCAGTATTCGAGGATGCAAAACGTCCGCACTTTTATTTGTCAGGCAAACGCGCCGCATGCGACGAAATTTAAACAATAAAAAATTAATCGTTAACAGTTGTCGTTTGCATTAATATTAATAAAGCCGACTATTGTTAGTTACCCGAACTGGGGAGATTATACATGACAAGTTTTCAAAAATACGTCAAAGCAGCTACCGGGTGTAGAGCTCGGATAAAAAACTGATCAATGAACAATGGCTGGGCAGATTGCTAAGTGGTGCAAAGTCAGTTCGAACTGGAATCGAATAGCTCCGGCTTAGAAGCACTTGCGGTGCACAATGCCCGGGCCGGACTCGTCGTACTCCTGCTTGGAGATCCACATGGCCTGGAAGGTGCTCAGCGAGGCCAGGATGGAGCCGCCGATCCAGACGGAGTACTTGCGCTCCGGCGGGGCCACGATCTTGATCTTCATGGTGGACGGCGCCAGGGCGGTGATTTCCTTCTGCATGCGGTCGGCGATGCCCGGGTACATTGTGGTGCCGCCGGACAGCACGGTGTTGGCGTACAGGTCCTTTCTGATGTCCACGTCGCACTTCATGATGCTGTTGTAGGTGGTCTCCTGGATGCCAGACGACTCCATACCGAGGAAGGACGGCTGGAACAGGGCCTCCGGGCAGCGGAAGCGCTCATTGCCGATGGTGATCACCTGACCGTCGGGCAGCTCGTAGCTCTTCTCCAGGGAGCTGCTGCTGGCGGCGGTCTGCATCTCCTGCTCGAAGTCCAGAGCGACGTAGCACAGCTTCTCCTTGATGTCGCGGACGATCTCGCGCTCGGCAGTGGTGGTGAAGCTGTAGCCGCGCTCAGTCAAGATCTTCATCAGGTAGTCGGTGAGGTCGCGACCGGCCAGGTCCAGACGCAGGATGGCGTGCGGCAGGGCGTAGCCCTCGTAAATCGGCACGGTGTGCGAGACGCCGTCGCCAGAGTCCAGCACGATTCCGGTGGTGCGGCCACTGGCGTACAGGGACAGCACGGCCTGGATGGCGATGTAAGTGGCCGGGGCATTGAAGGTCTCAAACATAATCTGCGTCATCTTCTCCCGGTTCGCCTTGGGGTTCAGCGGAGCCTCTGTCAGCAGCACCGGGTGCTCTTCGGGGGCAACGCGCAGCTCGTTGTAGAATGTATGGTGCCAGATCTTCTCCATGTCGTCCCAGTTGGTCACGATACCGTGCTCGATCGGGTACTTCAGGGTTAGGATACCGCGCTTGCTCTGGGCCTCGTCACCGACGTAGCTGTCTTTCTGGCCCATGCCAACCATCACGCCCTGTGATGAAAAAGTAGTTTGCGAAATAATGTTAGAGTATAAAATCTTGTGACGAAGCAGACTTTTAATTGTCAATAAAAAAAATTTACAAAGCTAGCAAGCTACTAGGCTAATACTATAAAAAACAGTTATTTGCAGCAAAGATTATAATCTTACCTGATGACGCGGGCGTCCAACGATGGACGGGAAGACAGCCCTGGGGGCGTCGTCGCCAGCAAAACCGGCTTTGCACATGCCGGAGCCGTTGTCAATAACAAGAGCGGCAATTTCATCGTCGGCCATTGCTTAGCTGTTGGTTATCTCTAGAAAGAGAAGAAGACAAAGTTAAAAAGCAAAGGAAGCTCGCGATTGAGACTAGATGGCTGGAACAGTGTTGTGAGTTGAGGGCTTTGGACGTGAAATCAACGCGCTTTTCATATCAGGCTGTCTTGGTGCTGAGGGGGGAACTCAAAGCTTCCATTTCCAAATATGGCAATCAAGACGAGTCTCACAAACTGAGGAGCGCGCGCCCATTTCCAAATTTGGTACTCCACACTTCGCAAGCCCGTTTGGGGGGTTGGGGCTTGAGCGTGGTGATTTCCAAATATGGCAATCTCCCCCTGCCTCTCCCCCAGCTCTCTTAGTATGAGGCCATAGCTTAGTTTAGGAGGAGCGAAGGCCTGTGTGTAATGTGGTTGGTTGGGGCGGGAGAGAGAGAGAGAAATAAGGCGCATGCTCTTTAGCTGTCTGTCTGCATGGCTTGGGCCTAAAGATTCAAGCCCCTACCTCAAACAGCCTCCTTTTTGGTCAAGCCGCACCCAAAAAACAACTATTACGGTCTTAAAAAGACCTGGGTGCGACCACCCCGTGTCTTGTGATGAGGCTTTAGCTGTACAGTATGTTACATTATGGCTTTATCTACCGGCATTATTATTTGTCTGGCCTGGAAAACCAGGGAAAAGAGAAAATCGAGTTCAGTTTTATAAGTTCGGTTTGCAAAATTTGCATTTTTTTATTTGCCTATTTTTATTATCTATTTATTTACTTCTTTCATTGATTTTCTAATATCTACATATGCATTAAACAATATATAATTCGATTTACAGTTACAGTACAATAGTACAAGTCCGAACGACCAAACCCAACGGTCAAAACAGGTATTGCATATGTAATTCACATTCACACCTACCTATACCTATTACAATAACAATACAAATACACATTACTTAACGTATGTAGTCTGTAAAATACCCGCTGGTCCACTAAATAAAGATTAAAATTTAATATTTCTACTGACACTATATGTATGTGTATTATGTAAAGTGCATACTCGCAGACTCACGCTTTTCGAAAATTGTTGTAGGCACTGCTTGCAGTGCTTTGCTTGCTCTAGATTCTAGAAGTCCCTGGAATGAGTCTGTCTGTCTGAGTCATTCCTGCCATGCCAAGCCCTTAACTGTTTCAGCCTCCAGAATGCTCCTGTTAGCGATGACGGGAGAGCGACTCAGCGAGTATGAGTAATACTGAATAATGAATGACGGCTGGCCTGGGCTGGGCCACGATCCGAAATCACCGGTCTGGCCACGTCACGTCATACACGAGCTATGCTGGCAACAATCCCAGCTTAGCTGCTCCTTTAAATCCACCATCTTGACTAAAACACTTGTCAGATCAAAGTAGTATGTGGAGTAAAATCAGTAAAATCAGTAGGAAAAATAATTGCTGTAGCTTTTAATTTTTGCTGTTATTATTATTGCGCAGTAGAATCACCTCCAAGTTTTACTATCCTGGGGCCTGGGCAATGATAAAACTAGGTGTTACATGCATAATTAATAATATACATACATGAAGGTGCATGCAAGATTCGAAGTTCGTGTCATGGCCACAAATAGTAGCGCAACCAGAAATTTGTTGAGGGGGTGGATTCTGGAGGGTAAAGTTCTGTGGGGTAAAGACCTGGGAGGGGGGGGGCGGAGGTATGGCTCTGTTTTTGGCGAAAATTCGCTTGGTTCCCCACTTTGGATTTTAACCGGTCTCCGCCTAAGGGGCGGCGACCGCCCCCCCCCCCTGGTTGTGCCACTGCACAAATTGTTAAGAGCATGATGATTGATGAATTTACAAAATTTTGATGTGCACCAATTGTGCATGGACAAACTACTGTATAATTTCTGTATATTTATGCCTTTTATGATATGCAATAGACAACTCAAAGACCACTGTCCAAGGTCCTTGGGACAACTTAAGTAGAGAGACGCTACGAGTACATGCAAGATTTTCTTTGAAATGAACCGGAGGCCTGTGAAGCTTGGTGTATTGCTACAATGCTACGTGGTGTATTGCTACAGTGTACATGTATATAGGGAATAGCGCTGAATGAGTTTTTGCTATAGACATATCCGGCAAGGAATCCGGTAGAAAAAAATTTTCCTTCGTAAAAATCAGATAAAAGCAATGCATGGCAATCCCACAGAAAACGCTACAGGAAGTCCTGCAGCTGACCAGCTCTTTGCTAGTGTTTTTACAGTACAAAGCTACATCGTTAATGATTGTTCAAAGAGATTAAAAAACTTTTGGATGCAAAATAGTTTCAATTTAGCATAAACTTTCAAAATAAATTTCAATTGTGCACAAAATTCGTTTTAATGATTTACATTTGTGACATAAAAGTTTGAAATTTTAAAATCTAACTGCTAGCTCTTTTTGGTTAGTCATTCATGAAAATTATTTTAATTAATTTATTATTGTTTGGAGCGTTAGATAATCAGGATAATAAATATTCATGTTCTATTCGTGAGAAAATACGGTTGTAGAGAAAATTTGGGTCTAGGTTTTTTAGTTTTTTATAATCTATAACTATAGCGCCTAATAATGCTTTCTTCCCTCCCTAAGTAAGTTTAACTAGGCCTCTATATTAATTGTTAAATCCTATATACTAAAAATGAGTTGTCTGTCGGTATGCGATAGATTTCAGAAAAAATGGCTCAACCGATTTTCTTCAAACTTTCACCATTTGATCAGAAATTTTCCTGGGACGGTACATGCATCCTGGCTAAGAAATTGCTCAATGTTAAAGGGATTAAATATTCGAAAAACATGCTTTTTTGCAAAGGTCAAGCAAAATTTTCGACTTGAAATGCATTGTAAGAATGCTAGAGAAAAACCTGACTGACTGAATTTCAATTCTGATAAGGATTGCATCACAACAAGTTGAAAACAGTGTCGAAGAAATGCACACACGACTTGATTTAAATTGCGTAACCAATATTGCTAACTTGAACTGAGACTGATACTGGCTGACTGAGAAATTGATTATGTCATAACTTTTTACTTTAATTGACTTGCAGTAAGAATTGAATTATAAGGGCCACAATTCATGTACTCCAATTGAGAAGAGATAGCTTAGATACGAACAGACTGGACTGCCAACGTAGCGACCTGGGTTCGAATCTTATTAGTGCAAAATAATTTTTTTATAAAACACCTTGAAAACACTAAACTGCAAAACATAAAAGAAGCGCAAAAGAAGAGCCACCATATCAAACATTAAAGAACCACCATGTCGAACATTAAAAAGCCACCGTGTCAAACATAAAACAGCCACCATGTCGAACATTAAAGAGCCACTATGTCAAACATTAAAGAGCCACCATGTAGAATATTAAAGAGCCACTATGTCAAACATTAGAGAGCCACTATGTCAAACGTAAAAGTGACTTTATGTCAAACATTAAAGAACCACCATTTCGAACATTAAAGAGCCACAATATCAAACATTAAAGAACCACCATATCGAACATTAAAGAGCCACCAAGTCAAACATTAAAGAGCTACCATGTCAAACATTAAAGACCTACCATGTCAAACATTCAAGAGGCATCATGTCAAACAGTAAAGAGCCACCAAGTCAAACATAAAAGAGCCACCATGTCAAACATTCAAGAGTCACCATATCAAACATTCAAGAGCCACCATGTCAAACATTCAAGAGCCACCATGCCAAACATAAAATAGCCACCATGTCGAACATTAAAGAGCCACTATATCGAACACTAAAGAGCCACCGAGTCAAACATAAAAGAGCTACCATGTCAAACAATAAAGACCTACCATGTCAAACATATAAGAGCTATCATTTCAAACATAAAAGAGCTATCATCTCAAACATGAAAGATCCACCATGCCAAACATAAAAGAGCCACCATGTCGAACATTAAAGAGCCACCATGTCGATCATAAAAGAGCCACTATGTCAAACATTAAAGAGCCACCATGTAAAACATTAAAGAGCCACCTTGTCGAACAATAAAGAGCCACCATGCCAAACATAAAAGAGCCACCATGTCGAACAGTAAAGAGCCACCATGTCAAACATACACGTGACTGACTCCATGTCAAACATTAAAGCGCCACCATGTCAAAAATTAAAGAGCCACCACGTCAATCATAAAAGAGCCACCATTTCAAACATAAAAGAGCCACCATGTAAATCATAAAACAGCCACCATGTCAAACATTAAAAAGCCACCATGTCGAACTTTAAAGAGCCACTTTGTCAAACATATACATGACTCCATGTCAGACATTCAAGAGCCACCATGTCGAACATTAAAGAGCCACCATGTCGAACTTTAAAGAGCCACTATGTCAAACATTAAATAATCACAATGTAAAACATTAATGAGCCGGAATATCGAAAATTAAATAGCACAATGTCAAACATCAAAGAGCCACCATGTCAAACATATACATGACTCCATGTCATACATATACATGACTCCATGTCGAACATTAAAGGGCCACCAAGTCAAACATTAAAGAGCCACCATGTCAATTATAAAAGAGCCACCATGTCGAAATTAAAAGAGCCACCATGTCGAACATTAAAGAGCCACCATGTCAATTATAAAAGAGCCACTATGTCGAAATTAAAAGAGCCACCATGTCAAACATTAAAGAGCCACCATGTCAAACATTAAAGAGCCACCATGTCGAACATAAAAGAGCCACCATGTCAAACATTAAAGAGCCACCATTTCAAACATTAAAGAGCCAACATTACATTAAGGTGCCACCAGGTCAAACAATAAAGAGCCACCATGTCTAACATTAAAGAGCCACCATGTCAAACATAAAAGAGCCACCATGTCAAACATAAAACAGCCACCATGTCAAACATTTAAAGAGCCACCATGTCAACCATAAAAGAGCCACAATGTCAAACATATATGTGACTCCATGTTCAAACATTAAAGAGCCACCATGTCGAACATTAAAGAGCCACCATGTCTAACATTATAGAGTCACCATGTCCAACATTAAAGAGCCACCATGTCAGACAATAAAAAACCCCGAATCAAACATTAAAGAGCCACCATCTCAAACATAAAATTTACACAATTTCAAACGTAAAAGTAAGCGTCATGCTAACTTTAAAGGAGCCACTATAGAGCTAAGGAAATTGTAGCACTAGCTACTTATTGTATGGTGGATGCTTACTATTTGGGGATGCTTGCTATCTGGGGGATGCTTGCAATCTGGGGGATGCTTGCCATCTGGGGGATGCTTGCTGTCTTGGGATGATTTCTTTTTGCATTACACTTTATTTGAGCAGTTTGTCTGTCGTCTTTGTGAAGGCTTTATTTGGCTGTCTTTTTGTTACTTGTAGAGAACAGAGATTCTATCCAGATGTCCCCCAACGGGGGGCGAAGATTGCTAGTTCCTATATACTAAAAATGAAATGTCTGTAACTAACTAGCTATGCGATAGATTTCAGAAAAAATGGCTCAACCGATTTTCTTCAAACTTGCACCATTCGATCAGAAATGTTCCTGGGACGGTACATGTATCTTGGCTAAGAAATTGCTCAATGTTAAAGGGATTAAATATTCGAAAAACATGCTTTTTTGCAAAGGTCAAGCCAAATTTTTGACTTAAAATGCATTGTAAGAATGCTAGAGAAAAAACTGACTGGCTGAATTACGATTGTGATAAAGATTGCATCACAACAAGGTGAAAACAGTGCCACAGAAACGCACACAAGACTTCATTGAAATTGCGTAACCATATTGCTAACTTGAATTGAGACTGATACTGGCTGACTGAGAAATTGATTATGTCATAACTTTTTACTCTAACCGACTTGCTATAAGTATTGAATTATAAGGGCCACAAGTCATGTTCTCCAATTGAAAAGAGATAGCCGGATGCAAACAGACTGGAATGCTAATGTAGCGACCTTGGTTCGAATCTTAGTGGTGAAAAATGTTTTTTTTATTAAAACACGTTAAAAAACACAAAATTCTCAACATTAAAGAGCCACCATGTCGAAACATTAAAGAGCCACCATTTCAAACATTAAAGAGCCACCATGTCGAACATAAAAGAGCCACCATATCAAACATACAAGAGTTACCATGTCAAACATTAAAGAGCCACCATGTCGAACATTAAAGAGCCACAATGTCAAACATTAAAGAGCCACCATTTCAAACCTAAAAGAGCCACCATGTCGAACATTAAAAAGCCACCATGTCAAACATTAAAGAGCCACCATGTCGAACATTAAAGAGCCACAATGGCAAACATTAAAAAGCCACCATGTCAAACATTAAAGAGCCACAATGGCAAACATTAAAGAGCCGCCAGGTCAAACATAAAACAGACACCATTAAGAACATTAAAGAGCCACCATGTCGAACATTAAAGAGCCACCATGTCAAACATAAAACAGCCACCATTTCGAAAATTAAAGAGCCACCATTTTAAACATTAAAGAGCCACCTTGTCAAATATTGAAGAGCCACAATGTCAAACATTAAAGAGCCACCTTATCAAACATTAAAGAGCCACCATGTAAAACATTAAAGAGCCACCATGTCGAACATAAAAGAGGTACCATGTCAAACATTAAAGACCCACCAGGTCAAACATGAAAGTGCCACCATGTCAAATATTAAAAAGCCACCATGTCAAACATTAAAGAGCCACCAGGTCAAACATGAAAGTGCCACCAGGTCAAACATATACATGACTCCATGTCAAACATTAAAGAGCCACCATGTCGAACATAAAAGGGCCACCATGTCAAATATTAAAGAGCCACCATGTCAAACATTAAAGAGCCACCAGGTCAAACATGAAAGTGCCACCATGTCAAACATTAAAGAGCCACCACGTCGAACATAAAAGAGCCACCATGTAAAACATATACGTAACTCCATGTCAAACATTGAAGCGACACCATGTCGAACATAAAAGAGCCACCATGTCGAACATTAAAGAGCCACCATGTCGAACATAAAAGAGCTACCATGTCAAACATTAAAGAGCCACCATGTTAAACATAAAAGAGCCATCATGTCAAACATATAAGTGACTTTATGTCGAACATTAAAGAGCCACCATGTCTAACATTAAAGAGCCACCATGTCCAACATTAAAGAGCCACCATGTCAAAAATTAAAGAGCCACCATGTCTATCATTAAAGAGCCATCATGTCAAACATTAAAGAGCTACTTTGTCTAACATTAAAGAGCCACCATGTCAAACATTAAAGAGCTACTTTGTCTAACATTAAAGAGCCACCATGTCAAACATTAAAGAGCCACCATGTCAAACATTAAAGAGCCACCATGTCAAACATAAAAGAGCCACCTTTTTGAACATTAAAAAGCCACTTTGTCAAACATAGAAGAGCCCCCATGTCAAGCATAGAAGAGCCCCCATGTCAAACATAGAAGAGCCCCCATGTCAAACATAGAAGAGCCCCCATGTCAAACATAGAAGAGCCACTATGTCAGACATTGAAAAGCCACCGTATCAAACATAAAAGAGTTACCATGTACGAGCGTAGAACATAAAAGAGCCACCCTGTTAAACATAAAAAGACACACAATTTCAAACGTAAAAGTAAGCGAATTTTAAAGGAGCCGCTATAATGCTAAGGAAATTGTCGCACTAGCTACTTATTGTCTGGTGGATGCTTGCTATCTGGGGGATGCTTGCTATCTGGGGGATGCTTGCTATCTGGGGGATGCTTGCTATCTGGGGGATGCTTGCTATCTGGGGGATGCTTGCTATCTGGGGGATGCTTGCTATCTGGGGGATGCTTGCTATCTGGGGGATGCTTGCTATCTGAGGGATGCTTGCTTTCTGGGGGATGCTTGCTATCTGGGGGATGCTTGCTATCTGGGGGATGCTTGCTATCTGGGGATGCTTGCTATCTGGGGGATGCTTGCTATCTGAGGGATGCTTGCTATCTTGGGGATGCTTGCTATCTGGGGGATGCTTGCAATCTGGGGGATGCTTGCTATCTGGGGGATGCTTGCCATCTTGGGGATGCTTGCTATCTAGGGGATGCTTGCTATCTGGGGGATGCTTGCAGTCTTGGGATGATTTCTTTTTGCAATGCACTTCATTTGAGCAGTTTGTCTGTTGTCTTTTTGAAGGATTTTTGGCTGTCTTTTTGTTACTTTAGAAAACAGAGATTCTATCCAGATGTCCCCCATCGGGGGGCGAAGATTGCTTCCTATATACTAAAAATGAGTTGTCTGTATGTATGTGGGTAGGTATGCGATAGATTTCAGAAAAATTGGCTCAACCGATTTTCTTCAAACTTGCACCATTCGATCAGAAATTTTCCTGGGACGGTACATGCATCTTGGCTAAGAAATTGCTCAATGTTAAAGGGATTAAATATTCGAAAAACATGCTTTTTTGCAAAGGTCAAGCAAAATTTTCGACTTGAAATGCATTGTAAGAATGCTAGAGAAAAAACTGACTGGCTGAATTCCGATTGTGATAAAGATTGCATCACAACAAGTTGAAAACAGTGTCAAAGAAATGCACACACGACTTGAATGAAATTGCGTAACCATATTGGCAACTTAAATTGAGACTGATTCTGGCTGACTGAGAAATTGATTATGTCATAACTTTTTACTCCAATTGACTTGTTGTAAGAATTGAATTATAAGGGCCACAATTCATGTTCTCCAATTGAAAAAAGATAGCCCTGATGCGAACAGACTGGAATGCTAATGTAGCGACCTGGGTTCGAATCTTAGTAGTGCAAAAAAGATTTTTTTTTATTAAAACACCTTAAAAACACAAAACTTCTAAACATAAAAGAAGCGCAATGTCAAACATAGAAGAGCTACCATGTCGAACATAAAAGAGCCAACATATCGAATATTAAAGAGCCACCATGTCAAACCTAAACGAGCCACCATGTCTAATATTTAAGAGGCACCATGTAATACATATAAGTGACTTTATGTTAAACATAAAAGAGCCACCATTTCGAACATTAAACAGCCACCATTTCGAACATTAAAGAGCCACCATGTCGACCATAAAAGAGCCACTATTTCGAACATTTAGGAGCCACTTTTTCGAACATTAAAGAGCCACCATGTCAAACATTAAAGAGCTACTTTGTCTAACATTAAAGAGCCACCATGTCAAACATTAAAGAGCCACCATGTCAAACATAGAAGAGCCACCATGTCAAACATAAAAGAGCCACCTTTTTGAACATTAAAAAGCCACTTTGTCAAACATAGAAGAGCCCCCATGTCAAACATAGAAGAGCCCCCATGTCAAACATAGAAGAGCCCCCATGTCAAACATAGAAGAGCCCCCATGTCAAACATAGAAGAGCCACTATGTCAGACATTGAAAAGCCACCGTATCAAACATAAAAGAGTTACCATGTACGAGCGTAGAACATAAAAGAGCCACCCTGTTAAACATAAAAAGACACACAATTTCAAACGTAAAAGTAAGCGAATTTTAAAGGAGCCGCTATAATGCTAAGGAAATTGTCGCACTAGCTACTTATTGTCTGGTGGATGCTTGCTATCTGGGGATGCTTGCTATCTGGGGGATGCTTGCTATCTGGGGGATGCTTGCTATCTGGGGGATGCTTGCTATCTGGGGGATGCTTGCTATCTGGGGGATGCTTGCTATCTGGGGGATGCTTGCTATCTGGGGATGCTTGCTATCTGAGGGATGCTTGCTTTCTGGGGGATGCTTGCTATCTGGGGGATGCTTGCTATCTGGGGGATGCTTGCTATCTGGGGGATGCTTGCTATCTGGGGGATGCTTGCTATCTGAGGGATGCTTGCTATCTTGGGGATGCTTGCTATCTGGGGGATGCTTGCAATCTGGGGGATGCTTGCTATCTGGGGGATGCTTGCCATCTTGGGGATGCTTGCTATCTAGGGGATGCTTGCTATCTGGGGGATGCTTGCAGTCTTGGGATGATTTCTTTTTGCAATGCACTTCATTTGAGCAGTTTGTCTGTTGTCTTTTTGAAGGATTTTTGGCTGTCTTTTTGTTACTTTAGAAAACAGAGATTCTATCCAGATGTCCCCCATCGGGGGGCGAAGATTGCTTCCTATATACTAAAAATGAGTTGTCTGTATGTATGTGGGTAGGTATGCGATAGAT
This sequence comes from Macrostomum lignano, assembly GCA_002269645.1. Classification (NCBI taxonomy): domain Eukaryota; kingdom Metazoa; phylum Platyhelminthes; family Macrostomidae; genus Macrostomum; species Macrostomum lignano. The sequence goes on from NIVC01003231.1 coordinate 53,872, forward strand.
TTCAGAAAAAACGGCTCAACCGATTTTCTTCAAACTTGCACCATTCGATCAGAAATTTTCCTGGGACGGTACATGCATCTTGGCTAAGAAATTGCTCAATTTTAAAGGGATTAAATATTCGAAAAACAGGCTTTTTTGCAAAGGTCAAGCAGCTCTTTCGATCTGAAATGCATTGTAAGAATGCTAGAGAAAAAAACTGACTGACTAAATTTCAATTCTGATAAAGATTGCATCACAACAAGTTGAAAACAGTGCCAAAGAAATGCACACACGACTTGATTGAAATTGCGTAACAATATTGCTAACTTAAATTGACACTGATACTGGCTGACTAAGAAATTGATTATGTCATAACTTTTTACTCTAACCAACTTGCTGTAAGCATTGAATTATAAGGGCCACAAATCATGTTCGCCAATTAAAAAGAGAAAGCCTCGATGCAAACAGACTGGACTGCTAATGTAGCGACCTGGGTTCGAAGCTTAGTAGTGCAAAAAGATTTTTTTATTAAAAAAACCCTAATAAAAACATTTTAAATGCTAAAAACAAAAAGCTTAATGTAAAACATTAAAGAGCCATCATGTCAAACATAAAAGATCCACCATGTCTAACATTAAAGAGCCACCATGTCGAACATTAAAGAGCCACCCTGTCTAACATTATAGAGCCACCATGTCGAACATTAAAGAGCCACCATGTCAAATATTAAAGAGCCACCATTTCAAACATTAAAGAGCCATCATTACACTAGGGTGCCACCAGGTCAAACATTAAAGAGCCACCATGTCTAACATTATCGAGTCACCATGTCAAGTATATTCGTGAATCCATGTCAAACATAAAAGAGCCACCATGTCAAACACTAAAGAGCCACCATGTCCAACATAAAAGAGCCACCATGTCAAACATAAAAGAGCCACCATGTCAAACATATATGTGACTCCATGTCAAAAAGTAAAGAGCGACCATGTCAAGCATAAAAGAGCCACCATGTCGAACATAAAAGAACCACCATGTCGAACATTATAGAGCCACCATGTCAAACATAAAAGAGCCATCATGTCAAACATAAAAGAGCCACCATGTCAAACATTAAAGAGCCACCATGTCAAACATATATGTGACTCCATGTCAAAAAGTAAAGAGCCACCATGTCAAGCATAAAAGAGCCACCATGTCGAACATAAAAGAACCACCATGTCGAACAATATAGAGCCACCATGTCAAACATTAAAGAGCCACAACGTCAAACATTACAGAGCCACCATGTCGAACATTAAAGAACCACCATGTCTAACATTAAAGAGCCACCATGTCGAACATTAAAGAACCACCATGTCTAACATTAAAGAGCCACCATGTCGAACATTAAAGAGCTACCATGTCTAACATTAAAGAGCCACCATGTCTAATATTAAAGAGCCACCATGTCAAACATAAAAGGACCACCATGTCAAACATTAAAGAGCCACCATGTCAAACATTAAAGAGCCACCATGTCAAATATTAAAGAGCCACCACTTCAAACATTAAAGAGCCACCATGTCTAACATTAACGAGTCACCATGTCAAGTATATTCGTGACTCCATGTCTAACATAAAAGAGCCACCATGAAGAACATAAAAGGGCCATCATGTCAAACATAAAAGAGCCATCATGTCAAACATAAAAGAGCTACCATGTCAAAAATTAAAGAGCCACCATGTCAAACATTAAAGAGCCACCATGTCTAACATTAAAGAGCCACTATGTCGAACATTAAAAAGCCACCATGTCAAACATTATAGATCCACCATGTCGAACATTAAAGAGCCACCATGTCCAACATATATGTGACTCCATGTCAAACATTAAAGAGCCATCATGTCAAACATAAAAGAGCCACCGTGTAGAACATAAAAGGACCACCATGTCAAATATTAAAGAGACACCATGTCGAACATTAAAAAGCCACCATGTCTAACATTATAGATATACCATGTCGAACATTAAAGAGCCACCATGTCAAACAATAAAGAGCCACCATGTCTAACATTAACGAGTCACCATGTCAAGTATATTCGTGACTCTATATCAAACATCAAAGAGCCATCATGCCAAACATAAAAGAGCCACCATGTCAAAAATTAAAGAGCCACCATTTCAAGCATAAAAGGACCACAATGTCGAACATTAAAGAGCCACCATGTCAAAAATTTAATAGCCAACATGTCTAACATTAAAGAGCCACCATGTCGAACATTAAAGAGCCACCATGTCTAACATTATGGAGCCACCATGTCTAACATTATAGAGCCACCATGTCAAACACTAAGAGCCACCATGTCAAACATAAAAGAGCCACAATGTCAAACATTAAAGTGACACCATGTCAGACATTAAAAAACTCCGAATCAAACATCAAAGAGCCACCATGTAGAACATTAAAGAGCCACCATGTAGAACATAAAAGAGCCACCATGTCAAACATAAAATATACACAATTTCAAACGTAAAAGTAAGCGTCATGCCAATTTTAAGGGAGCCACTATAGAGCAAAGGAAATTGTTGCACTAGCTACTTATTGTCTGGTGGATGTTTACTATTTTGGGATTCTTGCTATCTGGGGGATGCTTGCTATCCGGGAGGGGGGATGCTTCCTATCTGGGGGATGCTTGCTATCTGGGGGATGCTTGCTATTTGGCGGATGCTTGCAATCTGGGGGATGCTTGCAATCTGGGGGATGCTTGCTATCTGGGGGATGCTTGCTGTCTTGGGATGATTTCTTTTTGCATTGCACTTCATTTGAGTATTTTGTCTGTTTTCTTTGTGAAGGCTTTTTTGCTATCTTTTTGTTACTTGTAGAGAACAGAGATTCTATACAGATGTCCCCCAACGGGGGGCGAAGATTGCTAGTTATTAATTACTATATTTAAAATTAAATACTGGGCCTATATGGGCTATGGCTACTATCAATCAGTATTGCGTTACTAGGCCTACTGCCTACATAGGCATTGGCTAGGCTGGCTGATGGTGATTTCGTCTGGGTATCTTGTAGGCCTATCCAGTCAATCTGGCAATAAGATGGTCTACTAGCAATAGACAAGCCAGCAAAAGTCAATTTGGCAATGGTCAATCCAGCGGCGATCCTTCAGTTTCCCGCTCTAAATTATTTAAACCCTAGACCAATGGGCTGCTTACAACATGTTGGCCAACCAACTGATGGTCAACCATTCGGCCATTCGCCAATGCCAAGCTTTCTGCCATCAGCACTTCAACTTTGGCAATATCCTCTACTGGATGACACACTATTACCCTATGTAGAACTCTGAACTCTTGCAAGAACTCTGTAAGCTTGTTGGACTCTGCAAAGTTCAAAAAAGGGCTTAAAATTTAGAGCAGGAAACTGAAGCCTTCAGTGAAGGATTGCCAATTTAGCAACAAGGTGTAATATAGGCCTAAGTAAAAGTTAGCGCCTATTAAATCAATAATTTAGGGTCTAGCATTTATATAGATTATTTAGAGCTAGGCCCTAAACAATTGTTATTTTCAATATTGTTAAATTTGGCAAGTTTTTATCTATAAATAATTTGTTAAATTAAATGGAATTGGGCTAAGCCTTATCTTAGACTCTTGAACATACATGCGCAACAGTCGGCCAATCTGGCTGACCGATTTGGCGGCCAACCAAGGTAAGTCACAAAAATGCCCCACTAGTAGGAATATAAACGTAGTACTAATTATATGATGAGGCATTTAGCCTCAATAGGACAGTAATAGTTACCCTTGCCAGTTACCCAAAATTGCATTAAGTTTGCTTTAGTTTCCTTTACAGGTAAGTCGCATTTTTGGCCAAAAACTACGTCACATTTTTTGTTAAAACTAAGTCGCACAGCCGATCAAATTTTGGAGGTTGCGCCCTATTGTAGCCAAGGTCTGAACCGCGCCGGACGCCCCCCTTTCCCGCGCCAGACATCTACCCGTACTGCGCCAGGGCCAGTCCCCAGGATCAGTGATTTGGTTCAATTAGTCAGTCAATGGCTCGCCGCGCGCTGCGCGCCGCCGCCACACACCACGCCACCGCGCGCCGCCGCCACGCGCCGCGCCGCCGCCGCGCGCCGCGCCGCCACCAGTCCAATCCGCGCCGGACGCCATCCACGAAAATGGCCATTGGCTGCAATAGGGAGGTTGCGGACATATACTCTTGAAGGTTATATATATACCAGAATTTTCTAGTATACCAATGGAGAGTTTGGCTATTTTGGTATACCGCTTTGAGCTCAGATTTTTATCATACAAATAGTAATTAAATAATTTGTTTTTAAAACTATATGCGCATTTCAGGTAATCAGGTTCAATACTTACTTACTTACTACTGACGGGGGGCGCAGGCGCCGCGAATAGGCCGCGAGGCCCCTATCGCAACCCCAAGGTAAAAGAGCACAAGGATTAGCCTTGGGGGTGCGCCCAGTCCCCGCCAGTAGTCGGCAGGTCCGCAGTGGAGGCATCGGCGACCCTCATCCGGCCGGAGTCCCGGACGAAGGCGCGGAGGTCCCGGATATTGTCCGCGGTGGTCAGCTCGTCCATCCGCTGGGGGTGGCCGAGGTATTTGTGCCGCGCCTTGTTGAAGTAAGGGCAGAAGGTGACGTGATGCTCCGCGGTCTCCTCTCCTATGCCACAGAAGGGACAGGTGGGAGGGCAACCGGTTTGCAACGATATATGTCTCTGGAAGAATCCGTGGCCGGTTAGGACCATGCACATCTCCCTGAGGTCGGTTCTGTTAAGCGAAATCAGATAATCAGAGACTTTCCTGTTCAGGTTAGGCATGGCAGAGCGGCTCTGCCTGTACTCGGTGCAGCTGTTCCAGTGGAGCTGGTGCTGCTGATGGAGCCACCTGTTGATATGGCGGGTGACTTGCGACCTGGGGGTGGGTAGCCTCATCAGACGGTGGTTGCCGTCTGGGTTGCTGCCCTCCTTGGCGAGAGAGTCCGCGAGCTCGTTGCCCAGGATGTTGCTGTGACCAGGTGTCCAGATAATTCTAATCCTGTTAAGGACTGAGAGAGATTGCACACTGCGGTGGCATTGAGATACTGTAGCAGCGGAGATATTCTCAGTGGTTAAGGCCTTAATAGCAGCTTGGCTATCAGTGTAGAAATTAATGTCAAAATTATTAATGTTCGCCTGAAACAGTTGCTGGGCACACTGCTCAATGGCGCAAATTTCAGCTTGGAAAACTGAGGTGTTCTCACCGAGGTGCAGACTTTCCTGGAGAAGCATCTTACCCTCGTGGAAAATGGCAATACCCGCTCCAGCGCGGCCGTTGAACAGCGAGCCGTCGGTGAAGCAGTGAATGCCCTGGCTGCGCCGGTTCACACCGACATCCAGCGGAATGTTGTCTCGGCCAGGGATGGCGGTCTTGAAGCCCCTCCTGATGTTGAGGGCGGGAGGTCGACTATCCACATTGCCCAGGTCCATGTGGATGTTGTTAAGGTCGCGGCGGACAAAGTCCATATGCGGGATTAATGTTTTCATTGGCATAAAGCCAGAGGGCGCGTTATTTAACGTTTTATCTCTGATAAGCCGGGAGGCAGACTTCATAGCCTCCGCCCTAATAAATAGGTGAAGCGGAGGTAGGTTAAGGATAGTGTTCAGCCCCTCGTAAGGGGTGGACGGGTACGCACCTGTGATGGCACGGCAAATGCTGCCCTGAAGCTGGTACAGCCGCTGACGGGCGGCCTTCTGCTCCAGCACGCTAGTCCAGATGAGACTCGCGTATGTGATACTGGGCCGGATGATGCCGGTATAAATCCAACGGACCGTTCTAGGCGAGAGGCCCCAAGTCGGCCCGATGGCTCTGCGCAGCTGGGCAAAGCAGCGTTTTGCCCGACCGATGACGTTATCAAGGTGCTTCGTCCAGCGCAGGTCATGCGTTAGCGTCACACCGAGGTATTTGACCTCCTTCTTGAAGGGGATGTTTCTGCCATAGACAGTGAGGTTTTTCATCTCCCACTTACGGCGCTTGGTGAAAACGACAGCGACAGTCTTAGTGACGCTGATTTTTAGGCCATGCTGTGTAGCCCAGTCGGCCGCCTTGTCGGCGAATTGCTGCATCAGGTTGCGCAGAGTGGCGGGGTCGGGTCCGCTGACGACCGCGGCAACGTCATCGGCGTAGCCCGCCCTGGTGATACTGCTGGGAATGTCAGCGGTTAGAAGTTCGTCCATGACGAGATTCCAGAGAAGTGGAGTTAGCACGCCACCTTGCGGGCCGCCTTTCATCACCGCCCGGGTGAGGGTAACGCCCATAAGTGTGGATGTCACAAACCTTTTGCGGATCATAAAATAAATCCAGCGAACAATGCTGTGTCTTACATTCCTGCGGGAAAGAGAATTTCTGAAGGAGCGGAAGAGGACATTGTCAAATGCTCCTTCGAAGTCAACGAACAACCCGCAAGCGAGTTGTTTGCTAAGGATGGCACTCTCAATTTTGGAGGTAATGGCGTGGAGAGCATGCTCAGTCGTCCTCCCAGGCTGGAAGGCGTACTGGTACTTACTGACAGGGTCGGAGCGCAGGTCGCACTCTCGAAGCCTCCACAGGATGAGCCTCTCCATCAGCTTAACACAAAAGGAAGTGAGGCTGATGGGCCGGAAGGATTTCACGTTGGTGTAGTCACCCTTAGCAGGTTTCGGGATGAACACGACTCTGGACATTCTCCAGATTGTGGGAATGTAACCTGTGGTATAACAGTCAACAAGCAATTTAGAGAAAGAATCAGCAAAGTTTTGCAGCTTTAGCGCCTCCTGCAGGATACAGGGGGCGATATTGTCAGGGCCAGACGATTTATACGGTTTAAAAGAATTTGCTGCCAGCTGGAGTAGCTGGGGGGTGGCGCACTGCTGGAAAAGCTTGTGATCACAAGGCCTGTGGTCATCGACCACGTACTCCGGTTCGTCAACCTGCGGAAAGCAGGTGGAGAAAAGAAGATTTAGCGAACCTTCGGCACTGGTAGTGTAGTTACCATCCAGGTGCAGAAGGGAGTTACACTGAGCTAGCGTGTCGTGCCTGAGAGTCCTGACCAGCCGGGCTGTGGGGTGTTGCCCTTCCAGGCCGGCGCAGTAGGCTTTCCAGGTGGTCTTCTTAGCCCTTCGGATAGCACTTTTGTACATCCTCAGAGCAGAGTGGTAGTTCTCCCAATCCTCTGGGGTATTCGAGCCGTTTGCGAGGCGTTGCAGTCGGCGGGTGTTTTTCTTCATGCGAGTGAGCTCTTGACTCCACCAAGGAGAGTATTTCTTCCTGCAAAACAGCTTAGGGGCGTTAGCGCGTATGGCGGTGTTTAGGATCTCAACGAGGGAGTTGCACCGATGCTCAATGCCAGGGAGATCCTCGCTGGAGTCCGGTAAGTTGGCTTCGGTCAGGAGTTTTAGCAGGTCTCTTCGAAAACCTGTCCAGTCGGCCTTTTTCAAATTAAGGCAGTCCCGGTTCTCATGACGGGCTCCGACGGAGCTGATGCTGTACTGAATGTACGAGTGGTCGGAAAGCGATGGGAGGTCATCCCTAACCAGCCAGCTGTGGACCTGATTGAGGGCGTTGTTGGAGACGAGAGTGAGGTCGATAACCTCACGCCGATTAGAGACAATAAATGTGGGTTTGCTGCCTCTGTTGCAAATGTGTAACGAGGAGGAGTTAATGAAATCAATTAGTAAGTCACCGCGCCTGTTAGTATCGCTACTAGACCAGGCAGTGTTGTGGGCGTTAGCATCGCAGCTAACGATAAGCTTCCGATCCTGGAGATTACAGAAGTCCGCCAGCTCCTGCAGGAGGGGGGAGGGACGTCCTCCTGAATGTCCAGGTAAGCGGAAACGAAGGTCAAGTCAAAGACTGAGAAAGTACACATGTCTTTAGAGCAAAACATTGGCATAATAGTGGCCGGGAGGTCGTTTTTGACGAGGGCGATAGCTCTGGGGGTGTTGTTCGCGCAGAGGTACAGAACCTGATAGCCTGGCGGCAGGCAGGTCGGCTTCCCCTTGCGGGTATACGGTTCCTGAATAAGGTAGATGTCAACTTCCTTGTTGGCAAAGGTGCCTGAAAGGTTGCTAGATGCTGCAAGGGCGTGGTGCAGGTTGATCTGAATAATGTGCAGGTTAACAGGTTGGTTCGCCGGCGGCGGATTATTTATTTGGTTGCTGGTGGCAGTGTCATCATTGGGCTGGCCGTTAAGGTTCGCCCTCAGCGCCCCGCTCCTAGTTTGGCACGGGGTTGGGAACGGCATTACTCGTTCCCAGAGCTATCCGAGCTCACGGACTCACCTCGGCGCCGATCGCCGGCTGGACGACGCCTGAGCAGCAGGTGGAAGACGATCTTCCACGCTCCGATGTAGGCGGCAAAATCGTCCTTCTTGAGGGCGTCTTCCCACTCCGCGGAGAAACCCATGTACAGGGTCTTGCCGGGAGCGCCTTTTGCCGGAACCTCCTTGAAGGCCCGGATACCGTCCTGAGGTAGGTCGGGGTTTTTACTGAGGAGCCGGGCGCGGATCTCCTCGATGCTTCTCGAGCCGGAGTAGAAGGCTCGGTAGCGCCTGCAGGGCGGCGGTGGTCGGGCACACTCAACGACCATAGGCGGGAGAGCGGTCGTGCAGGTGTCCCAGGAGATGGACACCAGGTTAGCCAGCGCGAGCTCGAGCTGGGCTTCGTCCTTGAAGGCGAGGATGACGCTGCCGTTGGCGTTTCGAATCGCCTCGACTTTGATGTCGAGGGCGTCGTTTTCCCAGAGGAAGTCATCAATCATGCCGATTGATGCTTCCATCTGGGCGGTGGTCAGCGTACCGCTAGCCGCGCGCACGCAGATTTTAAATTTCGGCTCCGTCGCCACTTTGGCGTACGTGCCAGCATTGGCCTCCTTTGGCCTCTTGGGGTCCAGCGAGGGGTCGGTACGCTCGTCTGGCTGCTGCCTTTTCCGCTCAGAGCCAGCCGAGGTTTTATCATCGCGCCTGCGACGGTTGACGACCTGGAAGCCGTCATTTTGAGACGCCCCTGTAGCGGGGGTAGAGGTGGACGCACCTGAGCGAGGTGTGGGGGTTTCCGCGGGATTCGCGGCAGAATCAACCTCCATGTTGGAGGGTTGGGGGATTGACGGACCCCCGGCCGCGGGAATTGACGGCTCCCGAGCCGTGTCAGGTGGTTTTGATTTATCCATGCAGAGTAGGCTGAAATGGAAAAACTGAAATGTAGAAAAGAGGGGGGGTAACCGCTCGGGGACTGGATATACCCCCAGCCAGCTCCGTGGAGCTACCCTCTGCCACGGTAAACAGCAGAGAAGCTTTGGGTTGCCGTCTTATCCCAGGATTGCTCCCAGGCGAGGCTCCGGCAGGCCCCCGGTCCACACTCTGCAAGATCAGGGGGCGGGAGGCCGGCTGCGGGCTTGGGACACAGGCGCCAGGTCGAGTTGACAGCCGACGCCCGAGCCCTCCCCCACAAGAGCGGCCCTCGAGAACCCGTGTGGTACCAGTTGCAACTAAGGGCTGTCGATGGGTAGTTGGCGCTTAGCCAGCAGCCAACTACTTAGCAGCCACCTGCCCCGCAAAAAAGCAGCAGGGGGGATCCGTCCCCCACCAGCAGACCAAGACGAGGAAGCTAGCCGCTTCCACGCCAGGCCAGAACGAAAAGGAGGGGGAAGAGCCTCCTCGAAAAACGAAAAGCTGGCGGATGTCACAGAGTCCCTTGGTTTAAGTTGCCGTTTGCCCCCCATCAGGTTCAATAACAACAAGAGTTTTAAAAAAATTCTTTTTTATATATAGTACTAATGATACTTTTTTGAATAAAAACAAAACTTCTTTTAAATTTTTAAAAATTGTTGGTTATTACATTCTTGCTATTTAAAAGCCATGTGTAGAAGTGGTTTTTGTTTCTAAGAAATACTAGTTTTAAAATGTTATACGAAAATCCTATTTTTGTTTTACTTTGCAAAATATTCTCAAATATTCTATGTTTGTTTAAATACACACAAAAGAAATAGTATAAATAGGAGTGAAGTTTAGGGAAGTAGGATTCAACTTGCTCTCACGAATTAAATTGTTTACAGCTTGTTCAATACTTATTCTCAGATCATTGCTTATTTTAAGAGGTATTGAGAGTTGGGAATCAGGGATTCATGCAAAGAGAGTACTAAGAGTGATTGCTGTGACCCTCTAATCTTGTTAACACCCAGATTGGAGAGAGAAAGTACATATACCAGTAAGACTGCTCAGGCCATATACTAAAAATGCTACCAGACCATATACTAAGAACACTACCAGACCATATACTAAGAACGCTACCAGATCAAATAATACAAGAATGCTACCCAGAAAAATATTCTAAGAAAACAGTTTAAAATATTAAGGCAGGATTTAGTAGTAAAAATTTCAATAAGAAGAAATACACCTGTTACAACTTGATGGCATAACGGTGGAATTTTATAGAGAGCCAAAAGGCCTGCGACAACTTGGTAGCAATAGTGGGATAGTTGGAGGACAGAAATAAGACCTGTGACAACTTTGGTGCCAGCAGTGGGATATTATTAAGAAGGAAGAATCAGCCTTAGCACAACTTTGATGTCAGCGGCTGAGATTTCTAGACAGAGAAATCACCCCTGTACATACATGCGCAACCTCCGAAATTCGGTCGGCCATGCGACTTAGTTTTAACAAAAATGCGACGTAGTTTTTGGCCAAAAATGCGACTTACATGTAAAAAAAACCCTAAAGCAAAATTAACGCAACTTTAGGTAAACGGCAGGAGTAACTATGACTGTGTTATTAATTCAAAATGCCTCGTCAGCTACTTAGTACTACTATTTGGTTATTTTTTCGGGTGGGCATTTTTGCGACTTACTTGGTTGGCTGCCAAATTGGTCGGCCGGATCGGCCGACTCGGCCGACTGTTGCACATGTATGCCCCTGTAACACATGTTATAAAGAATATAAAAAATATAAATACATTTTTTCAATTGTATTTTTCAATTGTTTCACTTGTTTCTTTATTGTTTGAACTGCAAAAAGGTCCTTTATTGTTGCAACTCCAAAAAGGTAATGTACCATTAGTGTATTATAACAAAAGAGGCATTTTTCTAACATGCCATGCTGCACTAACCAAACATTGGGCCCTATCCTACAGAATTGTTTGTTTAACTTACTGTATGTACATTTTTTAGCTATTAACATAAGTCATGAAACTTTCCAAAAATGAATATTTTTATTATACCAGCATTTTAAAAGTGTTTTGACATTAAAATTCTATTGTGAAAGTTTCAAATTAACTTTTATTGCAAATTTTTTTTCTAAAATTTAACAACTTTTCAACTTTGAATTTGTGCGCTGAGTCCCTGGCAAAAATGTGTCTATGGCCAAAATTAGTTACAAACCTTGTGGTTTTAAGGAGAGGGATTTGGGGTTAGAAATATTTTGCTACTTAGCTGCAAATACTGCAAATAAAGTGCTTTCCATTTAAAAATGGCTAGTAGATAACCTTCTATCCCAACATGATTATCTCAATTAACAATTAACTTTAAATTTAATTTAAATGGAATTTTAATGCCAAAACATTTCTAAATTATTGGCATAATGAAAATATTCATTTTTGGAAAGTTTCATGTCAATAGCTATAAAATTTGTGCATATAGTAAGTTTACCCAATGATTCTGCAAGATAGCCAAACTTAAATCTACGTGTTGCATTTTCCTTTATATTTTAGCCTGGTAAATGCATAGATTGAAGTTGTTGCAATGCAACTAAGAATTTGTTGTTCTTTGATTCTTAAAAATATTGTTAGAAAAAAATGTTAGCTATTAATTTTGCTTAATAGCTTTATATTTATAATTATAAGATAGGACAGTTATAGGCATACATGCGCAACCCCCCTGATTTACACTGGCCATGCAACTTACTTTTTTACTAAAAATGCAACTTACCTGTGAAAGAAACCCTAAAGCAAAATTAATGCAGTTTTGAGTAAATGACAGGAGTAACTATGACTGTCTTCTCAGGCCTAAATGCCTTGGCATCTAATTGATACTATGTCTATTCTTTGGGGTGGCATTTTTGTGACTTACCCCTGGTCCACCACAATTTACGGTGGCCAGATCAGCCAGGTCGGCCAGCAGTTGCGCATGTATGGTTATAGGGCTTATACATATTAGGTTTTTATTATCTAATAAACAGCTATACAAGTTAAACTTTGAAGGTAAAATTTAATTATCAAAAACTTGCGCTATGATTGAGATATCCTAGATTAGAACAAGAGCACTATACATATGAAAAGCATTATACATATAAAGAGCACTGTATTTACATCATCTACTATATTTTGCCTGCCATCTTTTTATTTACTAATATTTATAGAAAGTATTTTGTCTGCCAATTTGGTCATTTTATCTACAATAAAATTTTCAGGCCTAGCTTACAATGCTACTTGTAGATAGATATATATTAAGTTGTAGCACTTAAAACTCTAAATATTAAGTTTTTGTCTTAGTAATGGAGCCCTTGCAATAGTTTTTATATAGGCCTACTTATTTTTTAGATGTACCATGATAAAATTTGCATAATATACATGTAACATATAGGGCTATTATAGTAAACTAGCTTAAAGTAATAAAGATTCAAAGTATTACTAAATATAATTTTAATCCAATGCAATTTTGATTTAAGTATAAAATTGTTATAAAGATATAAAATATGTCAATATACAACTGCTATTCAAACAAGTAAAATAGATATGTTTGTTTTAATTCATCTTTTCCTATAGACTGTGGAACTGGGCTTGTATCCTATTCATCTGCTAGAAAAAGTTGTTTTGTCTGCAACTGCTAGCAGACACTAAGGTATCAAACAAAATCACTACAAACCTATAGGCTTTATTTTTATTACATCTATGCTGTTGTTTTTTCTATGAAACTCTGCATTCATATATTTTTTTACATTTTTCTGTATTTTTACCTAATAGTCTATTAAGTGAGTGATTTGACAATTTTTTTGCTATTATTATCTAAAATCCTACATTGTTATGGCTTAGCTAGCTTTGAAATAGTAAGTAGGCTTAGAAGAAAATCATACAAAGGACAAGAAGCATTCTGATTACTATATGCTCAAGCTTCAAAAGGGAAGCCTAATAAGTCAGTGAGTCAATGACATAAAATTTTTGTAGCCTAACTAATACTCCTTGTCACAAATAGCTCTTAAAAGTTGGTTTCAATCAAGTTGGAAATTGTTGTCACCATTTTGGTCATCATATATGCTCAAATTTATTATGCAAGAGATGCAAAAGGCAACCTAGTCCCTTATCAAAATTCATTCTTTTTCTTTATTTATTTTTTATAGATTTGTAAATAAAAAAAAGATCAATAAAATTTGCAATATACACATATGGCTTGTACATGTGCAACAGTTGGCTGAGTTGGCTGATCCGGCCAACTCATTTGGTGGCCAACCAAGGTAAGTCACAAAAATGCCCGCCCAAATAAATACCCAAGTAGATAATGAGGCATTTTGCCTTAATAAGACAGTCATAGTTATTCCTGCTGTTTACCCAAAGTTGCATTAATTTTGCTTTAGGGTTTCTTTTATATGTAAGTCACATTTTTGGCCAAAAACTATGTCACATTTATTGTCTAAACTAAGTCACATGGCCAACTAAATTTTGGAGGTTGCGCATGTATGAATAAACATTAGATTAACAGTTAATGGGCTATTCAAAGTGCATAATAGCACCTATGGCAATAAAAAGAAAAAGAGAAGAAAGCATATATATATATGTACAATGCTCTAAGAAAAGTAACACCATGTCTGGCAAGTAGCTTATTTAGAATTATTAGAAGGAAGGAAATCGCAAGCATTTTTCATTCAAACAACATATTTTGCCAACTTTAGGCATCTTCAGATTGATGGAAATTTACTTAGCATTATACAAAAGTGTACAGTATGAATACATTATACATAGTAGCATAATATCAAAGAGAGACAATTCCATAATAAATGAATAAGGGGGATAGAGAGAATCCTACTAACTCCTTACCATACATGTCCAACACCCATCTGAACTAAACAGGTGAAATGGCTACCAGCCAAGGTAAGTTACAAAATTGAAAATGAAAAAAATTGAAAAATTGGGGGAAGAAAAAATAGAGGAAGGGAAAAGAAAAGAAAGGAGGGAGAAAAGAGAAAAAGGCAAGAAAAGTCATACAAAGTGAAAATTAAGTTGCAATCGAGAGGAACTAAGTTGCAAATCTGGACAAAACTAAGTCACACCAGACAGGTGAAATTTTAAGGCTGGGCATGTATGCTCCCTACTGAAAAAACTCCTACTGGCTAGGTAAAATTCAGGATGCTCTGTCATATAGTCTCTTGGAACTTTAACTTGGTTTGCAAATATTATGCTTTATAAGTATCATGGTTTCAGACATAGTAGTATTGATCAATAAATAAGTATATGAATTTTCAAGATTTATATTTTGAAATATTTAAATCTAAATGTATAAGTTGAACTATAGGTCTATTAGTTACTAAACATATATTATGTTCTAATCTATGATAATTTATAATAATACAAAATCTGCTTGGGAAGCTTGAAAAATATATTTGTAATTCTGTCAAGACAGATTTGTGATTTTATTGTTTTGACATATTAAGGCTAGTTAGGGATTTTTACACTTGAGTCTTGTGTGCACTTTTATATCGTTCTGCATGTTGCATTGCATGCATTGAAATTTTGGCCAACCAAAATGCAATGCAATTTTTCAGATCTGTGCTCTTCAAACTAATTAAAAAGCTTCTCAAACTGATTAAAAAACTTAAAGCAGAGGCAAAAGCTCAAAGCTCAAGCAAAGCAGCAATGTCAAGCCACCGCGAGGAGCAGGTTGCTCGCCTAAAGCACGAACTGGAAGACTTGAGCAGGCAGTGCTACTTTCAGCGACTCAAGACTTCCACCACCATCTCAGAGATTATCCAATACATCAACAGCCACGTCCAGGAGGATCCGCTGCTCAACCCCGTCAAGGATAATCCGTTTAATCCCAAGAAGTCTTGCGAGCTTTTGTAATTCGGCCTGGTAACTCTTGACATGCTGCAGTTCTTATCACTCACTAATCCACATACCCAAGGGTCGGCTAGTAACATCTTATACTTTTTATAGATACAGACTTTAACCTGAGGTACTTAAACATTTTTACTATGCACAACTAATTATATTCTACCATGCTGTGAGTTGCACTAATTCATTCAATAACTGATTCCACTTGCTTACATATATATTTGCTACCCTTTGCTGATTATTATTTTGTTCAAATTTTCAACCCTTCTTCCATGTATGTCTCACATTTTTACTTCAGTACAGGAATTTTCAGCTGCAGTGTCCACGCTTTTGCGTCTTGAGTGGGTTGAAATGTGTGTCCCAATATGAAGCAATTGTCACTGATTTTTATATAGGCTCAAATTAAATAAACAGTTTTTTAAAGAATTCCACTTTTAACAATTGTTTTCGGTTTTAATTTATTCTGCTAGATGTTAGTAAGTACCTTAATTAAAGCAATAGATTCCTTGACTCTTGATCATTACACATTCGATCCTTGGACACATCACCCACAGTATCACCCGATCCTTGGACACATCACCCACAATATCACCCGATCCTTGGACACATCACCCACAATATCACCCGATCCTTGGACACATCACCCACAATATCACCCGATCCTTGGACACATCACCCACAATATCACCCGATCCTTGGACACATCACCCACAATATCACCCGATCCTTGGACACATCACCCACAATATCACTCGATCCTTGGACACATCACCCACAATATCACCCGATCCTTGGACACATCACCCACAATATCACTCGATCCTTGGACACATCACCCACAATATCACCCGATCCTTGGACACATCACCCACAATATCACCCGATCCTTGGACACATCACCCACACTATCACCCGATCCTTGGACACATCACCCACACTATCACCCGATCCTTGGACACATCACCCACACTATCACCCGATCCTTGGACACATCACCCACACTATCACCCGATCCTAACCGCTCACATATTCTACACTCCCTGGCATATTCCACTACTCCGCTGGTATAATCCTCTGACACGTGACACATTGACCCTACACAAGGCCCACTGGGTCTGACTGACTCTGACACACGGTCTGCTGACCATCCTGCAGGACGCGAGCGCTCTCGGCTCGCTAAAGTCGCTGGCCGACCGGCCGGAGACGCGCCAGTCCGTTGCTAAGGACGCCAGCCTCCTAGGCGGATTAGTACTGTTGCTTAGCAACGAGCATCGCGACATAGCCACCGCGGCGATGGACATCCTGCTGACGCTCGGCCGGGACGACTCCTGTCGGCCGCTGCTGCGTGCCTGTCCGGGCGTCGAGTCGCAGGCGCGGGAGCTGCTGGCCAAGGCCAGGCACTCCAGCGATGCCTACCTGGCCAAGCAGGCCCAGCGGCTCTGCCAATGCCTGCGCCGGCCAAAGACGTCCGTAGCTGCCGCCGGCGGGCCCGGCCTGAACTCGCGACTGGCGGTGCTGCAGCTGGACGGGATGGACCCTGATGCGGATGTTGAAGCCTGCAGGTGGGGCTTAGGGATGTCTGTCTGTCTGTCAGTCCATATATCTATCTGTCTCTGTCTGTCTGTCTGTCTGTCTGTCTGTCTGTCTGTCTGTCCATATATCTATCTGTCTGTCTGTCTGTCTGTCTGTCTGTATGTCCATATATCTATCTGTCTGTCTGTCTGTCTGTCTGTCCATATATCTATCTGTCTGTCTGTCTCTGTCTGTCTGTCTGTCTGTCTGTCTGTCTGTGTCTGTCTGTCCATATATCTATCTGTCTGTCTCTGTCTGTCTGTCTGTCTGTCTGTCTGTCTGTCCATATATCTGTCCATATATCTGTCTGTCTGTCTGTCTGTCTCTGTCTGTCTGTCTGTCTGTCTGTCTGTCTGTCCATATATCTGTCCATATATCTGTCTGTCTGTCTGTCTGTCTGTCTGTCTGTCTCTGTCTGTCTGTGTTACTGTGTCTGTCTATCTATCTGTCTATATATATAGACAGATAGATAGACAGTCTGTTTACGCCTGTCTGTTTGTTCATCTGTTTTTCTTAATATCTATCTTTTTTTTACTCTAAGCTCCCAACACTCCATCGTACTTATGGTCTTTGATTTCTTATTTTCCTACCTATTCACACAGCATGCTCAACATCAAGCGTTCAAGTTAGTGTATCTCGTCATTTCAATCGTATCTTTTATTTTCATTAGCGTTTTTCACGTAAATTTTTGAAAAAATGGCCTAGAGTTCTTCCATGCCAAGCGAAGTTAGTAACGCTACCAATTGTTCGCTCCGACCATTATGCACTTGCCAAGCGTCAAAGCACCTGCTCTGCACTCCAATGTCCCTCCCCGCAGGCGTGCCCTTGTCTCCATTCGCGGCGTTATCAGCGTCACATTCAGCCTACCCTGCTGTCGAGTTTTTCTTCGCCTTCACCGTAGCCTCGCTCTAGCAACCGTTGCCGAGGCCCTGACCGTGGCCTGTCCGCATCTGTCTGTCCGCCTTGTAGTCCGCCGGCGCCAGCGACCATTTGGTAACAACGACGACGATTCTGCAGGCGGCATCACCGAGACCCTGTGCGAGGTGCCGCAGCCGCAGCAGCAGCGAGCTGCCGGTCCGGCCTACTTGTTGAACGACTCGCAGCTACTCGTCAATTCACCGGATAATTCCGCGTCCGAACGCGCGCCGAAACTGCCGAGTCCGGGCGACGCCAGACGACGGGCCAGCTGGTTCGCCAGGGCTGCAGACTTTTTGCACACTTCGCTCTATTGGTAGTAGCGTAGGATCTGTTGCGGAGGCTTTTTGACCGAATTATTCGCTCGTTTTAATCGAGATTTTATTTTTTGCTCACGTAATTTGTTAAAATTTTAATAAGACAATGACTTTAACTATCAATTGAGGGATTTGATATGAATAGTTTCATTATCCGCTCCCTAATTAGTCGGTTGTTACAACAACAATTAGTCGGTCTGGGGTGAGAGGAGCTGTTAATTTCAGCACCCACCACCCCACTCCCTAATTGGTCAGTCTGGGTGAGAGGAGCTGTTAATTTCAGCACCCACCACCCCACTCCCTAATTGGTCAGTCTGAGTGAGAGGAGCTGTTCATTTCAGCACCCACCACCCCACTCCCTAATTGGTCAGTCTGAGTGAGAGGAGCTGTTCATTTCAGCACCCACCACCCCACTCCCTAATTGGTCAGTCTGAGTGAGAGGAGCTGTTCATTTCAGCACCCACCACCCCACTCCCTATTTGGTCAGTCTGAGTGAGAGGAGCTGTTCATTTCAGCACCCACCACCCCACTCCCTAATTGGTTAGGTTTTTAGACTCTAATTTTTAGTATATTGGAAGTTAGGCATTTAAGAATTGTATTGTTTTATTGTCTGTTCAAACGGCAATTAACATTGTTTCATTGTTATTTGCATGCATTTGCAATTAATCGCGCAGTTTTTTATGTTGTCCTTGTCCAAATCTGAGCCACGAATCTTCCTGTTCCCCGATTTTACCACCCAAATTGGTTGAAAAATGTGCATTTTTAAGTACTTATCGCCCTAAAAAATCTACTTTACTTTATAATGACAATAATTATGAAACTCGGAAATTTGTGTTAATAAAATTTTGGGGTCTTTGATCATTGCTTGCGGAAGCCCCGTAATATTTGACACTACTCTGCTTTTTTCCTTTTCAGCAGCTATTTTTATCTACTAACAGTAGAGAGTCGCGCGTGCATTTGAGTTTCAATTAATGATAAATAAAATTTGACATAAACATTTTCATGCTGATAAAGTAAGTTCAAAGCAACTCAAAAGGCTCCAAAATCAAGAAATGCTCGCCGTTGTGGCGACCTGCGTCACAATGCCCTGCTCCGCGCCCGACTTTCCTCACCAGTTGCGCTTCCTTCCGAGGAACTGCTGCACCGGGTGTTCCTCAATCTGGATCAGGCCAGCTTAGCCAGGTGTCGCCAGGTGTGCCGCCAGTGGAACAACGTCGCCTCCAGCGTCGCCCTGTGGCGCCGCGTCAGACTGAGCGGCCACCGGCTGGAGACGCCGCTGTGGCCTGCGCTGCTGGCCTCCGGCCGGCTGGTCAGCCTGGAGCTCGTGGGACTGCAGGTGAGTGGCTGGGTGGGCTCTTCCCCGCACCTGACTGTCTTTCCCTGTGGACTCCGGTCAGGTATCCACTTTGACTCGTCTGTGGGTTAAGTCTCGCTTCTGGTTACCTCGATGGGTCAGGCTAAATTCATCGTCTTACCCTCACCTGTCCCTACTCTCCCTTCACCTGTCCCTACTCTCCCTTCACCTGTCCCTACTCTCCCTTCATCTGTCCCTACTCTCCCTTCATCTGTCCCTACTCTCCCTTCACCTGTCCCTACTCTCCCTTCATCTGTCCCTACTCTCCCTTCACCTGTCCCTACTCTCCCTTCACCTGTCCCTACTCTCCCTTCATCTGTCCCTACTCTCCCTTCATCTGTCCCTACTCTCCCTTCACCTGTCCCTACTCTCCCTTCATCTGTCCCTACTCTCCCTTCATCTGTCCCTACTCTCCCTTCATCTGTCCCTACTCTCCCTTCACCTGTCCCTACTCTCCCTTCATCTGTCCCTACTCTCCCTTCACCTGTCCCTACTCTCCCTCCATCTGTCCCTACTCTCCCTTCATCTGTCCCTACTCTCCCTTCACCTGTCCCTACTCTCCCTTCACCTGTCCCTACTCTCCCTTCACCTGTCCCTACTCTCCCTTCACCTGTCCCTACTCTCCCTTCACCTGTCCCTACTCTCCCTTCATCTGTCCCTACTCTCCTTTCATCTGTCCCTACTCTCCCTTCATCTGTCCCTACTCTCCCTTTATCTGTCCCTACTCTCCCTTCATCTGTCCCTACTCTCCCTTCACCTGTTCCTACTCTCCCTTCACCTGTCCCTATTAACTTCAATCAGACGTACCTGTGTTAATTGTGTAAAATGTATTATTTCTACACATATCGGTAGCCTAATAATTGATGACAATATTCAACAATCGGTCAGGGCTGGCACCGCCTAGCTGACAGTCTGAGCCAGGCGCCCTGTCTGATGCGCCTCCTGGTAAACTTCGACGATCGGTGAGCGATCTGGAATTCGGCGACGATTTCCTGTCTAGACTGGCCGTCTGCGACCAGCTGCGCTGCCTGTGCATTGGCGGCCGGGTGCTGCTCACAGATACTGGCTTAGCCGATACTGTTCGCCAGTTCCCCTGTCTGGAGACCCTGTTCCTGGGCGCTACCGCCTGTCCCGGATGGGAGGGCGTCTCCCTGGCCGGTCGCGCCGACGCTATCGACCTGCGCAGGCTGACGGAGCGACCAGCTGAATATCCGGCCGGCCAGCTGACCCGGGTGGTAAGATTACTGCGGCTTTTCGATATTTTAACTGCACTACTATGAGTAGATTTTAAGGTCAGTTTTAAGGAAAGGAAAAGTTATAAAATCTGTGCTTTCCAATTTGCTACTTATAGTAGTTTTGGGGCGAATTATGTGTCTAATAACCGTAAGGATTGATCTTACCTGTGAAAGCACGCACTCGAAATTATAGGAGTTCTATTTAGGATTTCTATTTATAGGAGTGCGCCTTCTAATTAGAATTTCTGTAACGGCTGACGTAGCCTAGTTGTTAGACTTATAGCGTCGGACCCACGACTGGAAGGTCGGGGTTCGATTTGCGATCCCATTGGAACAATTTGTGTCCATGAGCAAAACACTTAGCTGGGGTAATTAAGGGTGTGCGTGGCGACCCTTTGACTCAACAGCCGTACGCAGCCTTCAGGTGCGCCGCGCAATTGCTGCGGCTGAGCTGTCGGTTGCACATCTGGCCCAATTGAGGCAGGTGTAATCAATTATTGTTATGATTATTAGATCTTTTACCCCGCGCGCAGGTACTCAGCGGCCTGCCAAGCGTCACTGCCGAAGGCATCCTTGCCGCGCTTCGCCTGACGGCCGTCGTCGACTCGGCCGATTGCGCCGACGCAGACGACTTCAATAACGACTTTGGCGACGATTACAATCATCAATTTGTCGCTGTTGGATTTGACGTCGACATGGAAATGGCGCCAGGCAGACCGGCGCGCCCGGCGCCACGGCTTGCTTGGCTACCGCTACGCGAGCTTGGAATTCGGGCCAGGCACCCATCAACGGCGCCAGGTCGGGTCGTGGCCGCCGGCCATAGCCAGAGCGGCGCCCAAGCTGAACCGCCTGGACTTGGACTGGGCCGGGCGCCTAGCAAAGCGGATCTGGCCGCTCTGCCGCGAGTTCGCCGCCGCCCAGCTCGCCTCTCTGGCCATCAGCTTTCGCGACTTGTTCGAGCCCAGCCTCACCAGCCTGCTGGCTGCCTGTCCCGCCTGCACCGCCTGTGCGCCCGCCGACCTGCGCGCTTGGGCGACTTGTCAGCTGACTTGTCCGGCCTGGCCATGTGCCGCAGCTCACCGAACTCTGCCTGCACTTTAGCTAC
>NIVC01003232.1:0-82544 GCA_002269645.1 Macrostomum lignano
CAGCGCTGTGCAAAAAAGGAAACAATGATGTTTTGAACTTTGCCGTGCTTTTACCTCACACAAATTTGTTAGTGCACCTTGAATGAAATGCATGATTGCTTTATTTTATATTGTCATTTAGTGCTTGAAATTCCGAAAACTTTCTATCTAGCTGATATACTCGTATATCATTAGGCTGATATGCCCTAATGAGCAGATGTGCAACCGACAGCTCAGCCGCAGCTATTGCGCGCCCCAAGGACTGGGGGGTCGCCACACACAGCCTCAATTACCCCAGCTAATGCTGGCACCCAATTTACAGCTGGGTGAACTGAAGCAATGCAGAGTTAAGTGTCTTGCTCAAGGACGTGAGTCGAGAATCGAACTCTTTCGCTCGTCCGAAACCACTGAGCTACAACCCCCTCTAGGCTAATAGCCATAAAATTCCCTCGCCTCTAGCGAATGCAAATAACTGATGTGCATGAAAATGGAATGCAGTAAAATTTTTGGATTAATTGTTGCAATTGTAAACTATCCTGCATGGGCATTTAGTTACATTTTTATAGATTATAAAAGGTAGAAAAAGTGCGTGCATATAATGAAACTACTAGCTATGACTATCTAATCCTACAACTCTAGACGCTTTTCTTAATCCATTTCAACAAAAAAGCATTTATAATAAATACTTGCCGAGAGAGCTGCGTTTAGATGTATACGCTCGTACAGTGTAATAGAGGCGAAACAGACTTGGAGACAAGATACACCATGCAGAGCGGTAGGATGGACTTTCAGATGAGAATACACCAGAGCGATAGTTGAAACCTTAGACATATGCTAACAGTAACAGGAGTGCTTTCAGACTCGTAGTGTGATCGATATCAACGGGTCTACGAACCTACGAACTTGCCACCAGCAACAATTTATTGGCATCAATGTACTAGCAAACTTTCTCGACTGGCAAAGTTCGTGCTCTCGGTTATGCAGACATCCACCAATCTGCTAGTATAGCTTATACACTTCGATCCTTTGTTTCTACACCAGCTACTAATGCTCTCTACATTGTTCGTGATGTACATTTGCTCTTTCTGTAGGACAAATATTTCTATACTGAAATGAACCTGGCGCTCAAGCAAATATCAATAAAGTTGATAGTTGGTAGTTTAGTTTATAGACTCAGCCAATGTAATTGATCAGTGATGGACTGTCTCAAGAGGTTGGAGGTGGTTTGGGGCCACAGACATTTCTCAGGTGAGCAATCCCCATGATATTCCTTCAATTCCATGCCGAAGAGCCCGCGGTTAGGGCCATAGACACTAGCTTGAGAGCAGCAGAAGCTACAGTCTATGGTCATAACCCCGCGGGATTACGAGTGGCCCATCTACAACTATGTATATAGAAACTGTGACAGACAAACAGTAGATTCTCGGGCAGGATCAGTAGAGTCATAGAGCGGAGAATCTCTCATAGCTCACAGGCAGGTAGGCCAGTGATCAGTACTTTCTCGATCATTGCTTCACCCGCTGGCCCCAACCTGTTTCTTCTGTCGCAGCGCATCCCGGATGGCCATAATCTCGTTGAATATTGGCATCGCTATGATGAAAATCGCGCCGGCGAAGGCCCAGACGTCCACCAGGGTGATCCAGCTGGCGAAGCCGGTCAAGTTCAGCTTGGGAACGGCCAGCATGCCCAGGGGCCAGACCAGGATGAGGATGACGGTGAGGCTGACCGCTCCAAAATTAGCTATGTTTTGGCCCAGCGAAAGGCTTTCTCGGTGGCTTCCAGGCTGGGCCGATTGTCCAAGCAGTGCGCTCCGCTGAGGTTCATCTCCCTTTGATTGTTGTTTGGGGGTTGAGCTTGTTGATGCTTATTTGCAACAGATAATAATAATAATAAATAATTGATTACACTTGCCCTATAAATGTGCAGATGTGCAACCGACAGCTCAGCCGCAGCTATTGCGCGGCGCATTTGAAGGCTGCGTACGGCTGTTCAGTCCAAGGACTGGGGGGTCGCCACACACAGCCTCAATTACCCCAGCTAATGCTGGCACCCATTTTATAGCTGTGTGAACTGAAGCCGAGTTAAGTGTCCTGCTCAAGGACACAAATTGTTCTAGTGGGATAGGGAATCGAACCTCCGACCTTGAAGTCGTGCGCTATAGCACGATCCATGGACTAGCTAACTAAAGTAGAAGGACGCGATCGTAGAGAGCTTGCTGCTGCCACACGTTCCTTATACTTTTATTGCTCAAAGTAAATCTATGTATTCCGAGTCAAGTCTAAAATATAAAGAGCGTCAATACAGGCAATTTTTCAGTAACTTAACTTCGCAAGCGAACGTTATGCAAGAATTCCCAGGTAGACTTTAATTTGCACGCTTAATTTGCTGAGCATCAGGCGAAAGACAGCTATGGACTAAATCGGCCGTGTGTCCAGATAAAATGCTAAATTTAGCCTTACTATAAATGCACGTATGCCTAAAATATATTAAAGTTTCAATGCTACTTTTGATTCAGGCAGGTCGCGCAACAGCTGAACTCGAAAGGGAAGTTGGTCGTGTTGAATTTTTATTTACTCAATGACGCGAGTCAATTTGAAAGTAGTAGGGAGCCTGCCATACTGCAGCTTCAGTTTGAACTTGAACTGTAACTACCCAATGCCATGCATCTTAAAGGATGGGAACGGTTTAACGCACACAATAGCAGACGAACCCCCTCAATCAATCTTCGTGGGAAACACACAGATGCTTTTAAATAAAAATAACTCGTAGAACTTTGAATATGCGAGCTGAAATTGAATCCTGCGATTTCAATCTATCTACAACGCATTAATTTCATTACATCTAGTTTTACAATATCGCAAACTATAAATATTTCTTGCGACTCTTAAATGCTAATAATTTTTTAAAATAATGGGTTAATTGTTTACTTTCTTAGGCAAATTTGTAAAACTTTATTTGCAACTATGACTATAGAAAGGATTGCAAACCAATGCTTGGGTGGTTTCATCACGAGTCTAATTAGGCCGTTATCTCATTAACTATAAATGTAGCCGTTTGCTATAAAGAGCTGCAGCTTCGGACAGAAACTGCATGCAAGCATCGAATTTCAACTGCTCACCCATGCCCGATGGCATTCATCATCGGTGTATCAGTTTGATTTTTCTTGACAAATTCCTCTATCTAGCGCGCAATTAACCTTCATAGAGACTAACTAGATGAATGGCTCAACCGAAAAATGTTTATTTTTAGCCCAGCTATACTAAAATGACATTGAAGCCGCAAAATGAAACCCGCCAAGATGCAAAAAGTCGCTACATCCTTAGTAACTAGAATGTTCCGTTCTTTGGTGCCAATGCGGCTAACATGACTTCTGAAACATCCCTGTGGACCGAAATATATGATACTTGAGCTGGCTTTTCACATAGCTACAGCTTTGAGCTTTGACGTCAGGTTAATCTGGCCTTGAAATACAACGAATGATTCGAAGGGAGACATTATATTCGTCTGGAAAAAGTTATTCCACTGTTAATCATGAAATGATTGATAGGCGCCCACAGGTGATCCCAGAGACGGATCTCCTTTGATAAAAAATTCAAATACTAACGAATTTTTCTTTGTAAATTGTCGCTTTTTCTATCGTTGGAAAGGTCACATCGTTGACTGTTGAACAGGATATCATTGACTTTCACTAGCGACACACAGGAGACTAACGCTCCATTCCGCTTCCACTATCGGACTAACGTTGGCACCAACTTTCGAGCTTGTAAATCAGAGATTGGCCCGTGCGAAGCCTCTCTATCCGGCCTTCGGGCTCAAAGTTTGTGTCTCTTCTCAGCTACCTTCTCTCTAATCTCCTCTCCTCTCCCTTCTCCTCTCCCCTCTTCAATTTTATCCCTCCTCTCGTCTTCTTTCTTCTCCTTTGTTCCCTCACCTCCTTTCTCCCGCCTCTGGCCTATACAGTCAGTCATTGTTGCAAATGATTTTGCCCATTCAACGATGCGAAGTCTGAGCTTGTATTGAAAGCCAAAGCTGTCTACGGCATTAGTTGCAGTGGCCATTGCATGCATTTACAGCTGGAACTCACTTGGCGTACAGCTCGGACCACGGGTGCAGCGGATTGTCAATGTCTCGAGTTGTCTCCCAGACTTCGGCCGCTTTCTCCGGTTGAAAATCCCGATTAGTTACCATGGTAACAACCACTGTGACTATGAGGCCGAGTCCCATAGACACGAGATTGCCAGCTAGCATGGCCTCGTTCGAGCCCGTGCTCTTCATGAACTGCCCCAGGCCGCCCTCCATGAACGCAGCCGTGGTGAGCCAGGCGACGAGGCCCAGCACCGTGCCCGACACCGAGCCAGCGACCATGGCTTTGCCAGTCAGCCTGGCCCAGCACATGCTCAGGCAGATCGGCGCCACGGCCGAGCCAATTAGCACGCCCATGAACAGGTACAGCCAGCCTAGCGAGATCTGCATGAAGTTCAGAACGAAAGTCATGGGTATGATGGCCAGCGTGGTCCACACAATGCACCAGTCCTTCATGGCGCTCAGGTAGTCTTTGTAGCTTCGATAGGCGCCGTGAGTTTTGCACTTGTAGGCCGGCTTCAAGGCTCGCTTATTGTTGGCGATGGCTCTGCAGTTTGGGTGAAGGTTTAAGTGTTAATTAAGATCAATATAACAAAGTAAAAATTATGATGTAAAACGACTATCTACGAATTCAGTGGATTTTCCCAATGTATCAATCACTATGCTTTCCGAACATTTGCTTAAGCCTTCGTGCCATGGCTACTACAGGATAATCACTGCTCACTCGTAGAATAGTTCCGGTGGATCATGATCTCCTTCCAACCAAAGACTGCTCAAGTAGAAGGAAGGGAAAGTACATTTCTTGGAAAATTTTACGAGGAAGGTTCTACCGACAAAATACATCACGGAGAGATAGGAGGTTTTCATATTTCAGCACAGAAATTGCTATCGCTTTTGATAGGAGGCAGACCCAGAGCTCATCTTTTGATATGCCTTTCTCATAGCTCTATTGATATTCATAATAAAGCTTTTCGTTCAGAAAAAATGATTCTACTAGCAATCTTGTCCTCCTTCGAAGCGAAACCTATTTGCCTTGACATCTCAGCAATTCCCTACAAGCCTTTCCATCTATAAGCGACTTTCCCTAAGAATCCTAAAAATCTGATTGGATTTAGAAATCTATCTGTAACACATTTTGTTACTCAGTCATTAAGCTAAGGATGATAAAATGGATTCATAAAGCCAATGAGTCGAGCTTTGCCATGCATTTGATTTTTAGGCACAGTACTTGCACGATTGTACGTAGGATTTAAAATTTGCAGAATCCTTTTTTCTAAACTAAAAGCTTTATGAATATCAATAGAGCTATGAGAAAGGCAAGAGATGTCAAAAGAGGAGCATTGGGTCTCCCTTCTATCAAAAGCAATGTCAATTTTTGTGCTGAAAAATGAAAACCTGCTTATCTGAATAACGTATTTTGTCGGTAAGTAAATCCTGCCTCCTAAATTTTCCAAGAAACGTTGTTTCCTGTCCTTCGACTTGTGTAGTCCTTGAATCCAACCCTAAGCAAAAACCATTTTCTTAAGACTCGCAATTATCAGAAAGACATTACAGAGGAGCATTATTTTTTGCTTAGAAACTGGTTATTTTTATCTTGTTCACTGATGTGAAACAGTTATTTCTGTTATTGTCAATGGCTTATCTTTGGCACCGAAAGGCTGAAAGCACTCAAAAAGGTAGATATTTTTCTACTTCGTATAAACAATCTACAATAAGTTTCAAAGTAGAGTTGATTCCGTCTTAGTTGCTCACTCATTGTCCTGCTTGCACTCCAGGCAGAAGGTCATGCTCTCGCAGGAGCACTTGTCCCTAGGATTCGCCATCCGACCCTTGGCTTTGCCGCACAGAATGCAGGAGTTCGAGTCCAAGGCCGCTCTGTACGGCTGTGGGAATGGCGAGTCGGATTTATCGATCAACTCTAATGATAGCAAAGCTTATAGAATGCAATAGAAAGGCGTGAGTAATTTGCTAACACGGACCTTCAGGTGGACAGCGTACACATCGTAGATAAGGATGGAAACCACGGCGATGATCTCAGAAGAGCCAGTCGATATGACCGCCATGATCAGCATGACCACGATCATTAGTTCGCCCGGCAGGCCAAGTAGTCTCTGAGCCACTGCTGGCGGAACGAGTCCTAGAAGTGCAAGATGCGAAATTGAAATGCACGTCAGGTTAGTTCACCAAAATGAAAATTTAATCCAAGAAACCAATAGTCAACGTAGTTTTCTCAACCGTGCCCACCCTTGTCAATGTCAGCATCGGATAGAATAGGCTGGCCCTGCATGAAGCTCAAACTGATGTAGCCCAATCCCATCGCTGTGGCAAAGCAGAACGGTATGGCGAACCAGACCAAGCCGCCAGACAAGAATCCAAGGGCGCCGGTCTTCGGTTTGGCGGCTACGCTAGACTGCCAGAAGGACTGGTCGACGAATACGGTGCCGAAGTTGCCTGTCAATGAGGTTATTAATGATTCGATTAAATATTACTCTCTATGGTAGTTCAATCCATAGATAGGATACAGCCTAGATCTCGCCAAGAAGGGACGAGCGCTTTGTCTATACGACCACCTGGCAGCAAATTATACTGTACATTGCATACGAAGCTGGATTGACCAGCTAACGCACGAACTTGACTGATAGGTGTACAGTCCACGCGTTTAAACGTCCATATCCCCATACATGATCAGATGATATCAGAATGATTTTAATGCTTTTTTAAAAAGCTTATTGCCAGAACCAAAATTTGTTGAAATCACTGCGCTTTCTCCAGACACGGATTGCGTTGTTCTTTCTTTAAGAAAAAAATTGCTTTTTCATTCGGAGGTATTTCAATCAAATATTCCTGGTGCCTTTTTGTAGTGCAGCTACCTCGTACTTAAAGTTCTTACCGATAATATTAATTATGCCAAACATGAGCCCGTCAATGCTAATGAGAGTCAAGTAGCTGCGATCCTCGTTTCCGACCGGGCCCTTCAGGCAGTCCACGTATTGGTAGACCTTGGCCACGGAGCCTGACCAAACGGGTTGCATGGGCGGTTAATCGAATGCTAGCAGTTTCTACCGGTTAATTAACAAATCATTGCACGAGCTCTTTGGAAAACAGTTTACGTACCTAACGGGTTGCCCGGCGTCTCAACGTGGTACACCTGCATGATGCAGATCAGCAGAATGACAAACATGATGGACGTAGCACAGTAGCTCATGTAGAAGGTGGCGCCAAGTCCTCCAATGAAGGTGTAGGAGCCGATCACTGCGCACACCAGGCAGGTGGCGTACTCAACTGAGAAGTCTTTAATTAGGTTTGTAAGCACGGCTGTTCCGCCTTCATTAAGGTGAGGGGAGTGGGATAATGATGGCAATTCAGAATTTGCCGATTTGAATGATTTGAAGGACCAGCTTAAAAAACGTAGTTTCTTGCTGTGTTTCAATGTACGATGTTATTTCTAAGCAATAATTTGCTGGATAGAAGCCCGTCGGCACACAGTTTGGTGTACTCAAACACTAAACAACTGGGACAACTGCAGTCTTTAATTGTCTTCTATTATCTTCACTCTTTTGTATCCAGTTTTTTGCAAACTCGAAATTAAAAAAAATAATGTATTTCCCATGAGTCTTGATTGCAGTAGTCTTTGTGCCTTATACTTTGATTTGTTGAAAATTAAAAAATGATCAATGGTAATCCGATACAACACAATGCGAATAACTGACAAATAATTGGTAAATACTGCTGTTGCCTCACCGAGCATCAACATCGACGTGACAATGATATTAGTGGCCAAAGCGAAAACGCAGAATGTGACGTGGGTCTTCTTGTCGAACCTGGCCCAGATCACCTGCAGGAAGGTCTTAGCACCGGGTGCTCGAATCTTCAACTGTACGGAGATCATAGCAAACAGCAGCAGCTGGATCGTGGCGCCAGACGCGTACCAGAACGGTCCGGAGATGCCGTACTTGCTGGCCACCGAAGAGGACTGGAGCAGAGTGGCTGCCCAGGTCCACTGCGACACCAGCGTTGCAGCCGTGAGGCCGACGCTCACGTTGCCACCAGCGTCGAAGGAGTTGTCGCCCGTGTCCTGCGTGGTTACATATATCTGGGATGTGATTTGGTCTTCTTGCTGACTTTGGCGCTTGGCTTGTGCCTACGAAAGAATGTTAGTGCTCCAGGATGCTCGCCTCCGCGGATTGTAAGCAGCACCAGCAAACTTCATTGACGAATGGCTGATTAGAGTTCACATCTCAGCTAAGTCTAAAGTTACATGTACGTCAAACACTGGGATAACTTAAGAATGTTTTTAACGAACTTAATGAGCTAAGCACTATCTTTATAGGATGAACGAATTGCTACCATACTTACGGAATAACAATTAACTGTAGCCTCATTTTTTGAAGCACTTGAATCTGCGTACACGACTCACCATCTGCTGATAGACTTGACTCGTGAGAAGCTGGAACAGCTTGGCCACCATCACGGATACGCAGCCGATGATGAACATGATCAGTAGGGCGTTTGACGAATCGAAGCTGGCCCGAACTCCAACCACGGCTGTTGAAGAATTGACGAACTCGGAGGCGAGCTGCTCGCACTCTGGCGTGTCCGTAGCGTCCATTGCTACTCTTAAGCTCACTTTGCGGTTTTGTTGTTCTTCTGACCGAAGTAGCTGAAATTTTGTTCAAAACAGATGGAATACGAATAGCTTCTGTATAGAGACGATTGGTCTTCTCGCACTGTGCTCGAAATTGAATGTGACAAGAAATCGGAAACACGACGGAATCAACGCAGCTCAGAAAATGGAGGCCTGTTCTGGAGATATCGATCAGCGATATGCATGATGACAGACAAGCAAGCGACTGGGTAAGCTTGGGGATCTGTAATCGAAACAACCAGTTGATCTCGTGATTCTTTAGGGATTTTAAAATAAGCTTGGACTTAAAATGCCGATTTGATATTCTAGAATGAGACTGGGTCTCAAACCAATCTCAAGCAATCGATAATACATCATCTCCCCAGCTCGATGGGAACACTTCCCATGCGACAGTTCTCACGGCTTTCGTAGTCTAATCAATGTTTCTTGAAAGAACTTGAATCTGAATTACATTTTGTGTCTGAGATACATGCAGGGTTGTACCTTTGAAAAAACACTCAACACTTTGACCGTAGTAGCTAAGACCCAAGCCTCTCCGCCAAGAATCAGCCAGCATCACAAGTACAAAGCAGGGAGACGAAACAACTACATGGTTGAATGAGCAGGCTGACTTGACAAATTAGGTAAATGACTAGCTGCTCTAACAGAATAGTTTCCAACTCAAACAGACAAGAAGAAGCACGCTTGACTTCATGCATCAGTAAAAATAGCTCAAAGGAAAACCATAGGCAACTTACCAGCGTAAATGTTATGTAAAACCTCGGACTTGACCTGAATGATGATTAGCGCGTGAAAAATATCCAGCATTTATTCCAGTTTCTTGTATACATAGGAAATTCTAATGTGGGTAGAGAGGGATGCTGCCCCATCCGCAGCCAATCGCGTATCGCGGATTAGAAAATCATCGACGTGGATGGCTTGAACAACTCCAATCGCACATTTCTTCATGAAGCCTGTAGGATTTGTGTGATTTTACAATAATATTTAAATTAGTATTAGGCCCAGTCGCTAAAGAAGGAAATAAAAACGTTCTTAGAAGCCAGATAAACGATGTGTAAAACGTAAAGTAGAGTTGAAGCCTTGAGGGAAAATATATGCTAGAGGGTCGAAGGCGAATAAATATTTCCTATGAAAAACACAGTAGCGACCGTTTAGATATAGAATGTTGCTATTCAAAGTGAGTTGGTCTTGTGAACAGTGTCACAGGGCGCGCTTCAGGGCTTGATTGCGAACTTAGAGGTCGACCGAATCTGGGGCGCCGGCGTCAGCCAGCAGAAAGTGTTTAAAAAGCGTCAAAATGATAAAACATCCAGCATAAGGACTTCTATACTGCTAGTAGTCCTTGATCCAGAATTGTCCAAATGACACAACTTCCAGCATTGCCTAAATGAGCAATTTTTATGCATCTATGTTTAACTTTATGAAAGTACGAGTCATTCCTCATTCGTAAATTTCATATAAGCAGATTTTCAATGCATCACTAGCTTCAGTAGTATGAAGAGTGCTGCCTACCGAGCAACAGACGAGTGTTCAAGCTCGTAAGTGTAACAAAAGTAGGTCAGCTGACATTTTATTGCTGCCTTGAAGAGAGCCCTAGTCCGGCTTTAAGCTTCTGGCTCTCCGACAAACCGCACCATTGTTTGCCTCTCAGACTGGCGACAGTCATTGACTGTTCAAATGGTCTCACCATGACTCCGCGATACCCAGACAGGCCATGGAGCTCTAGAGTTACCGATTCGGAGTGGAAACCAACTGCACCCACCCCAAACCCCAGTTTTACAATCGAATGCAGCTCTGCTGTTCGCACGAGTTCGGCAGGCTATGGTGAAATGCAGCTGACTCTCTGATCTTCACTCCAGGTTCTTAGTTCCAGAACTCCGTGGACAAGCGGGGACTGCGAGAGGCAGGTAGTCCGCAAGCCAGCCCTGTCTGCTGTCTCTTTCTTTTCTATCCAGGCAAGCCGACAAAAGAACCAGCTGCCATCCAGAAAGCAGACGTTGACTGATGTCCCCCCTTCGGCCAGCGGACTGCGGTGGCTCCCGTCTTCCCCCGACCCATGCAGCCCATGCATGCATCTATCTATCTATCCATCTATCTATCTATCTATCTATCTATCTATCTATCTATCTATCTATCTATCTATCTATCTATCTATCTATCTATCTATCTATCTATCTATCTATCTATCTATCTATCTATCTATCTATCTATCTATCTATCTATCTATCTATCTATCTATCTATCTATCTATCTATCTATCTATCTATCTATCTATCTATCTATCTATCTATCTATCTATCTATCTATCTATCTATCTATCTATCTATCTATCTATCTATCTATCTATCTATCTATCTATCTATCTATCTATCTATCTATCTATATCTATCTATATCTATCTATCTATCTATCTATCTATCTATCTATCTATCTATCTATCTATCTATCTATCTATCTATCTATCTATCTATCTATCTATCTATCTATCTATCCATCTATCTATCTATCTATCTATCTATCTATCTAACAGTCTGCCCTGCACGATAAAAATTATTTTCAAAGTCGGCTGCAAAACAAACTCGTGTTGCTAGATATTTTGTAAGAGATCGCCTCGAGGCAAGCAGCTGCAGGCTCAGCTAGTTAGTATGCCAGCACTCAGCCGCTGTGCTTGGTCATTGTCCGAACAATAGCAGCGCCTGAGGCGCCTCGGGATAGAAGCCCTCTAAGCCCGCCGCTTCTCGAATGCATCCAGTTTTGGCAGAACTGCATGCCTCAGGGGGTCGGTGAGCAAACCGGTTAGAAAACTGATGCAGCTGTGTCACGAATGCTGCAGAACACGAGCTGCGGCGAGCACGTTCTGCAACACGTGCGGCCCGTCTCCGACGCCCCGGGCCGGCTCTCCCATCCATAAATAGAAGCAGCTCAAGCGGGCCTGCAGTCAAGCCGCAGTCCATCAGGGCAACCGTTCTTACAAGCTCTCAGAGAATTAAAAAGCCCCAGAAATCAATCAGTCAGCCATGCGCTTCGCTCTGCTGGCCCTCGCCCTCGCCTTCGCCCTACTGGCGGCGACGGTGCGCGCTGACTATGCCAACTTCGAAAACGCCGACGACGATTCCATTGAAGACCAGGCCGAGTCCTTCGACGATGTCGATGAGGCCGATGAGGCCGACGATGCTGACGAAGCGGACGAGGATGTCGAAGATGAGGAGAAGGAAGAGTGCTCGCCGGAGCCGAAGACCGAGACCAAGACCCTGGGAGGCAAGGAGATCCGCCAGGAGACTGAGAACATCTCCGTCCGTGGCCGCTGCATCCGCGTGCTGAAGGGCGGCAGCCCGGACGACTACACCACCGCTGGCAGCTGCTCGCGTTGCAGGTCCCGCGGCTCGGGCTACTACTGCCTTCTTTCGCCTCTGGCCAGAAGCCTGAAGTGCGAGATGGTGCTGGGCCCCGACTGCCGGCGGCACAAGGTGGACAAGGCCGACCCCACCAAGCCTTGCGAGTGAATGAAGAAAAGTTTTAACAAGCCAAATTAATTATTGGACTATTCCCATACGAACTATAAGTACAGTATGTCTTAACTTTCTTAGGTACTCGTATTGTACTAATAAAACGTTCTGTGGTCGAAACTGACCAGCTCAAACAAAATACGCTCATATTTATTGTGTTTTTACTCTATTTGTAACGATAAGAGTTTGAAAAAGCCTGCTAATTACTCCTAATAAACGTGTTCACCTGTAGTAGGTTGTGAAAGGTAGCTGTAGTCCCATGCACACTGCAACTACTAATCATTGTTTTTGTGAGTAGTACGAGTACAGCGTTCAGGTGTTTTGAGCCGTTTCTCTGTTGAAGATATACGGCTAAATATTTCCTAGATTTCCAATTTAGCAACGAATGTTGATAACGAAAAGAACATAAGGAAATTTAAGCTAATGCAACAATGTTATCGAAAGCTAATGTACCTGGTCAGTTATAGCTAATGTACCTGGTCAGTTATAGCTAATGTACCTGGTCAGTTATAGCTAATGTACCTGGTCAGGTATAGCTAATGTACCTGGTCAGTTATAGCTAATGTACCTTCTTTGATCAGTTATAGCTAATGTACCTTCCTTGGTCAGTTATAGCTAATGTACCTGGTCAGTTATAGCTAATGTACCTGGTCAGTTATAGCTAATGTACCTGGTCAGTTATAGCTAATGTGCCTGGTCAGTTATAGCTAATGTACCTGGTCAGTTATAGCTAATGTACCTGGTCAGTTATAGCTAATGTACCTGGTCAGTTATAGCTAATGTGCCTGGTCAGGTATAGCTAATGTACCTGGTCAGTTATAGCTAATGTACCTTCTTTGATCAGTTATAGCTAATGTACCTTCCTTGGTCAGTTATAGCTAATGTACCTGGTCAGTTATAGCTAATGTACCTGGTCAGTTATAGCTAATGTGCCTGGTCAGTTATAGCTAATGTGCCTGGTCAGTTATAGCTAATGTACCTGGTCAGTTATAGCTAATGTACCTGGTCAGTTATAGCTAATGTACCTGGTCAGTTATAGCTAATGTACCTGGTCAGTTATAGCTAATGTGCCTGGTCAGGTATAGCTAATGTACCTGGTCAGGTATAGCTAATGTACCTGGTCAGTTATAGCTAATGTACCTGGTCAGTTATAGCTAATGTACCTGGTCAGCTATAGCTAATGTACCTGGTCAGGTATAGCTTAATGTGCCTGGTCAGGTATAGCTAATGTACCTGGTCAGTTATAGCTAATGTACCTGGTCAGTTATAGCTAATGTGCCTGGTCAGGTATAGCTAATGTACCTGGTCAGGTATAGAAGCAAAGCCGTTAGAAGCAACGCAGAATTAATGTTAGTCATAGAACAGTTTACTAAGGGATTGTAATGAAATTCGTACTGCATTTGCAACTTGCCTACTGCAATCCGCACCACTAATACTAGACAAGAACGAACATGTTAAATGCATTGCTTTTATACGTGTAAAGACACAACCGCATCCTTGAAGATAGGTCTGTTTGCTGACTTTATATAGCAGAAACGAAAATTACAAAGGTTTCAAAAAACATGACAGCAGCATGTGAGCAGACTCATAGAGCGCATCTCTGGGCTAGGGTGCGAACACAGGCCGTTCACAATGCACAAGTCTCCTATAGGGAACCATGGACATTGGACAACTCAAGCAGAAGGGCACTGCATCGATTTTCATAGAAACAAGCTGGATGCCAATAAAGAAATTATGTACATTTCGACGTCCTCATTGATGGCGATGGCAGCGTGGTCCGGCTCATTGCGTGGGGCAGATGACACCCGCGTCGACTACCCAACCTGCACCGCTTGCTGGTTCGCGGCTACGGCGGCACCAGCCTCGTCAGCGCCGCTACCATCGACGACTTTCTCGGCAGATCGTCGTCGTCACTTTCGCGGCACAGTCGGGCGAGCGGACGCAGATGCGACGTCTCGTTCGGGTGCGGCTGCGTCGCCGTCGAGTAGAAGCATCGCTTGGTCGAATTGGGCGGCTCAGTCAGTCGGAGGCGATGGCTGCAGCAACTGTTCAGCCTGTTCACACGCCGCGACCAGATCTTCGTCGGTCACTTCGTCGGCCCAATCTCTGATGTCGCAGTTCGGCTCGATGAGGATTGTTAGAAGTTGATTTAATGCACGAAAAATATTTATCATTATTACAATGCCGCTCAATAATCGGTTGTTCTTGCTTTACTGTCAAGGCGCACTCAAAACTATACTCAAAAGTCTACTCGGAATCGACTATTGAACCCCACATTTAGTTTGATCTGTAGAAATATAATAATACCCGGAGTTTGTGCCATAGAGTATCTCCGAGTTTGAGTGTATTATTCTACGAGTAATTAGTATTGGTAAACTTAGTTATTGGGACGAGTCAGGATGAGGAACTCGAATGGTTCGATTCTGCTTTATATCTGACCTTGTTTTTTCTCATTGCAGTAGACTGCAGTAGAGTAGACAGGTGAAGGATAGAGTACAGGTAGACAGGCTAGAATTTCTATAGTAAAAAATAAGCGAATTAATTTTGTAATATTGTGCACCCCAGCTTCACTGCTATTGTCGGCTGCTCCACCATCTAGACTCAGTTATTATCTAGGTAGACTCTATAGACTCTATCTGGCCTGAGGCATAAAAAAGCATGCTCATACGGCACGTGCAAATGCAGACGGGCAGAATTCTCAGCACGAGTCTACAAACTCGAGACTTTTATTTATGGCAGCCCAACTAGTTAACCTGTTTATATGCTATTCGGCTAAGCTGAATGTCGTACGATATTCCTAGGGTTCTTTCGTCGAGAAGAAACTTAGCTATACACGATAGCTATTTGATTAAAATAATTATCGAATTCCAAGAAAAATGAGCATCTGATTTTCATCTGAACTTTCTTTCCTTGAGTTGGGAGTTCAGAGAGTCAGACAATTTGCTGTGTCGGAATTTCGGCGAGTCAAGACCTCGGAGAGTCACGACATTCGAGTTGTCAGGACTTTCGGGTTGTCAGGACTTTCGGGTTGTCAGGACTTTCGGGTTGTCAGGACTTTCGGGTTGTCAGGACTTTCGGGTTGTCAGGACTTCGGAGAGTCAGATACATGTACTTTAAAAGAAGTCAGGAATTTAGGGAGTCAGGTACATGTACTTTAAAAGGAGTCAGATACATGTCATACACCTTAAGGAGTTGGGTACATGTAATTTAAGGAATTCAATAACTTTGAATCGGTACGTCAATTTTAATTTTGAATGGTTTGACTCTGTCCTAGATGAAATTCAATAGAATTTCAATGCCAATAAGCCAACATATTGGTATAGTTGTCAACTACGTCATTCCTATTAATTCCCCTGAAAGAGAAGGCTTTTGAAACCTCAATATGCATAATGTGTTTCAGGCCTAAATCAAATGTTATTTAAGTTTCAACTAAACTTTTAAAAAGCTGCTTTCCTTGGGGGGCTTATAAACATCGTTAGTGGGGTGCAATCAGTGCAGAACTTGCAGACTAAATGACAGATAGTTTGCAAGCAGAAGGCATCGTATTTTCTGAGCAAGACTTGAGCAGGTCTTAGACCCCATATTGTCTGAGTTACACTGGCTCCAGAATTATTTAGCTACTTATTTTGCTGGCAACAAAAGCGGCATTGAAACTGGGTCATGCAAATTGCGCCAATTACCCAGACACAAGCGGCCGAGAGAAAAGAGCAACAGGGCCATTGTGGAGTGCCTTGGAGTCTGGGAGTGCCGCACGTGTCACGGCAGCGCTCTAGGCTTGAATAGGCAACACGAGCCGGGCCTGAGCGGTGAGGGCCAAACCCCAGCTCACTGGTGTCTATAAATGTGCTCAAGCCAGCCAGCAGCCGAGCCATGAGCACCTCTAAGGCAGCCGTTTCTGAGCAGTTCTCAAAAAACCACTACAAAGTTAGCCATGCGTTTCGCCCTGCTGGCCCTCGCCCTCGCTTTCGCTCTCCTGGCGGTGACGGTGCGCGCTGAAGATGCCGACTTCGAAAACGACAACGACTTCGCCGAGAACCAGGCCGAGTCCTACGATGATGTCGACCAGGCCGACGAAGCTGACGAAGCCGACGACGATTACGACGATGCTGACGGCCCTGAAGACGCTGACGACTATGTCGATGAGGAGGAGAAGGCCGGATGCTCGCCGGAGCCGAGGACCGAAACCAAGACCCTGGGCGGCAAGGAGATCCGCCAGGAGACCGAGAACATCTCCGTCAACGGCGGCTGCGTCCGCGTGCTGAAGGGCGGCAACCCATCCAGCTACACCATGGCTGGCAGCTGCGCGACCTGCACATCCAGCGGTGGACATAGCCGCTGCCTTGGCGCCCCGCTGGCCATGAGCAGGAAGTGCAACATGGTTCTGGGCCCCGACTGCAAGCGGTACTCCGTTGACAAGTCGGATCCCACCAAGCCTTGCGAATAAAGCCAGTGATGGATGATTCGCTGAAATAACTTTGCTAATGCTATGACAATTACGAGTAGAGAGAGTGACTATCTTTTTATAGATTCAAATGACATGATAGGACTGACGTCTTGCCATATAATAACACAACTAATAATTGTTTTCAAAGTAAATCGACGAACAGCTAGTAAACTAAAACTGAACTGGAGAATTTCCGATCTAAATTAACACTGTGCAGGACTTTTACAATATTATTGTGTGCTACTATACTACATTTACTGTAAAAGTAAAACTCAACTACGACTTGAGTGGAAAGACGCGACAGTCGCATTTCCAGGAAATGCTAGATCGGATCATTTTAACAAAAGCAAGTAAGCTTGTATCAGTTAGTTGCAGCCGTGCACCTGGAAAACGCGCAAAGTTATTAAAAACTCTTGTATGGTACTTCTTGACTTACTTGACTTCAGCTGCAGGGGGCTCCGGGCATCCGGATACAGAGGGGAGGCGTAGACACCAATTCCGCTAACCCCCTGGTGACCATGGGCAGCTGGAGCTGTGGTGTCGCGCAGGGAGACCCGGTGGTGCCGGTGTCCCCAGCGCGGTCCCCCTCCCGGTAGCCCTTGGATAGCGAACGAGCTGGCAGAGATTCTCGGGCCTGAAAACGTCGGAGAGGTCCGGGTTTGGGCCGAGGTAGGTGAGCCTGTCCTGACTGAGAAGCAGAATGGGCATTCCTCACTAAGGATCTTTCCCTGGAGGTGGCGATGCCTGGCAAAACAGCCATGACCCAAGAGGGACGTGGTCACCGCCCTGATGTCCCTGCGGTTGAGTGCAAACAGGGAATTACGGAGGCTTGTAAAGTACTTTAGTAGTTTACTACTTTCTCGGGGAAATATCGGTACCGGTATAACACAGAAGGTCGTCACATCGTACGGATACACCCTTTTCTGCATGGTGCTGCCACTGACGACCGTGGGAGGGGGGAGAGACAGGCGGCGCCCGACTTTTTTGCAGGCTAACGCCGGAGCTGTTTTGTTCCGTTGTTGTTTTTGTTGACTTTGTTGTTGTTGTTTTTTGTGTTGTTGTCGTTGAATTAGGATTGTTACAGCAGTTTAAGTTGTTCTTGCTTTCGTTTTTGTTGTCACTGTTATTTTTATAATAATTTTCAGTTGTAGTTGCTTTTGCCGTTGTTGTCGTTGTTGTTGTTGTCGTTGCTGTTGTTGTTGTTGTTGTTGTTGTTGTTGTTGTTGTTGTTGTTGCTTTTTGTTGTTTTTGTTGTTGTTGTCGTTGTTGTTTTTTGTTGTTTTTTTTGTTGTTGTTGTTGTTGTTTTTGTTGTTGTTGTTGTTTTTTTTGTTGTTTTTGTTGTTGTTGTCGTTGTTGTTTTTTGTTGTTTTTTTTGTTGTTGTTGTTGTTGTTGATTCTGCGGCCGTAAACGTCATAGAGGCCATTTACATGCGTTATTATAAAATTTTAGTACTCAAACTTTGATTAAATATTTTCTTGAATTCCATCGGGGCCCAGTTAACTAGATCACGAACTCTGACTGAGAACAGCGCCAGCAGCGTTTAGTAGCAAAACAGCGACTGCTCGATCTTCTCTCCTTTATTCTTCTCTATTCATTTAAGTCTGCATCCATAGTGCACTGCAGAATGAAGCAGAATTCAATGATGTAAAATTGAATAGGCTCTTATAGGCTTACAGACAGCTACAGAATGCGACCCCTGGCCCAGCAGCCCTGCAATTATTTAACCATGGCTGGACGGCTATTAAAAATCTTAGAACTTCAAAATAGATGCGTTTTTACAAGTTACTGCAAGCATTATGATTTATTATAGAATAGACAGCCGCAGCAGATTTCCTATGCAAGAGTCTCTACTAAAGGTAGTTACTTGTGAGTATTCACGCATTAATAAAGCGTTCATTTTTTGAGAAAGAGCTAGTTTCGCTTCTTTATGGTTTCTATATTGACCTATAAATATAATGACCAATGGATCATTAGTTGTCACTTCATCATCATGCTGCGTTTGTTTAAATTGTAACAAAATTTTACTTTATATTATAGCGTTACTCGTAGTATTAATATTACTATTATTATGATTGTTATTACTATTGTTAAGTATATTAATATTACTATACCAATATTATTATTATTAATATTGATATTATTATTATTATTGTTATTATCAATGTTGTTGTTATTGTGTTGATTGTTATGAATCATTTATGATATTATTGTGTTACTTTGAACTAATTAACACCT
The DNA here is from genome assembly GCA_002269645.1 of Macrostomum lignano. Classification (NCBI taxonomy): domain Eukaryota; kingdom Metazoa; phylum Platyhelminthes; family Macrostomidae; genus Macrostomum; species Macrostomum lignano. Next base: position 18,895 of record NIVC01003232.1, read on the forward strand.
AATTAATAATAAAAATAAATACAAAAAGCCAGTAAAAATATTTTTCACGCAAAACAGAGTATTTAAACCTATTTATGAAGCCAACATGAATTAAGCCTCATGCGTGTAGGTTGTATCATGGTTTTTATAAATTTTTCTATAATTTCATTTTTTGTATCTTTCTTTGTGAAAGAATATCAAATCAAATTGACAATTTAAAATCGAATGTATTTAAAACACTGTTGGTGCAATTCAACTTTGCAATAATTTAAATTGAATATTATATTGGATTTTATTATACTTTAGAAAGAAAAGCTCAGCGGTTAAATACCGCGATAACGGGTCCGTGTTCAATTCCGCAAAATCAATAATTCGGGCTTGTCCCGTGATTACTGCCTATACAAGGGCCAACCCTAAGGCATGGAGAGTGTACATGTACATGCATGTTTGATAAGAAAGCTGGGGGCGCTGTACACCCTGCGTTATTGTGTGCCCGAGTGATCACCGGATGCCTTTGAGTGCCCAAAGCTCAATAGCTAGTCTAGTGGTTAGAGCATCGGACTGGAAAGTCGGGGGTTCGATTCTCGACCCACTCGGAACAATTTTTGTCTTTGAGCAAGACACTTACATGTAGCTCTGTGCATTGCTTCAGTTCACCCAGCTGTAAAATGGGTGCCAGCATTAGCTGGGGTAATTCAGGGTGTGTGTGGCGACCCCCCAGTCCCGTAGGCAGCCTTCATGTGTTTTGGCTGAGCTGTCGGTTGCATATCTGGTCATTAGGGCAGGTGTAATCAATTACTATTATTAATAATTATTGAAGTATTACTCGTAGCATCCAGCAGCTATGCCTAGCAGGCAGTTGTTTACAAGTTTTCCAGCGCAGACAGGACCGATGAAAGGTAAAGTTTCCATTATTTTCATTCAAATGGCAACTGTTTATGACGGCTAAAAGCTATGAATCAGTCCGCCCGTGCCGCGCTCTGAGTCAAACAGAAATAGAAGCGCTGCTGTAACCATTCTGCCTCTAAGCCATTCGAGACACAATGGACAAATTGTTTGTGCAGAATATCGAAAAACATCTCTTACCCCGTGCAGGCTGTGTGAGAGCCGCTCATCATATGGGACCACCTGCGGCACGAGTCTGCAGCGCCCGAGACGCTTGTCCACCGACACGTGCGCCAATTCATCTCCTCTGCACGGGCTGCTATCGCACCTCTATATATGCTAGCGCTGCAGAAAGGCCCCGGCCAAGCAAAGTCAGTTGCCTCTTCAGTTGCACAATCAACAGCCCAGCACAACCAGCCATGCGCTTCGCCCTGCTCTCTCTCGCCCTCGCCTTCGCCCTACTGGCGGCGACGGTGCGCGCTGACTATGCCAACTTCGAAAACGCCGACGACGATTCCATTGAAGACCAGGCCGAGTCCTTCGACGATGTCGATGAGGCCGATGAGGCCGACGATGCTGACGAAGCGGACGAGGATGTCGAAGATGAGGAGAAGGAAGAGTGCTCGCCGGAGCCGAAGACCGAGACCAAGACCCTGGGCGGCAAGGAGATCCGCCAGGAGACTGAGAACATCTCCGTCCGAGGCCGCTGCATCCGCGTGCTGAAGGGCGGCAGCCCGGACGACTACACCACCGCTGGCAGCTGCTCGCGTTGCAGGTCCCGCGGCTCGGGCTACTACTGCCTTCTTTCGCCTCTGGCCAGAAGCCTGAAGTGCGAGATGGTGCTGGGCCCCGACTGCCGGCGGCACAAGGTGGACAAGTCCGACCCCACCAAGCCTTGCGAGTGAATGAAGAAAAGTTTTAACAAGCCAAATTAATCATTGTACTATTCCTATACGAACTATAAGTACAGTATGACTTGACTTTCTTAGGTACTCGTATTGTAATGATAAAACGTTCTGTGGTCGAAACTGACCAGCTCAAACAAAATACGCTCATATTTATTGTGTTTTTACTCTATTTGTAACGATAAGAGTTTTAAAATGCCTGCTAATTACTCCTAATAAACGTGTTCACCTGTAGTAGGTTGTGAAAGGTAGCTATAGTCCTATGCACACTGCAACTACTAATCATTGTTTTTGTGAGTAGTACGAGTACAGCGTTCAGGTGTTTTGAGCCGTTTCTCTGTTGAAGATATACGGCTAAATATTTCCTAGATTTCCAATTTAGCAACGAATGTTGATAACGAAAAGAACATAAGGAAATTTAAGCTAATACAACAATGTTATCGAAAGCTAATGTACCTGGTCAGGTATAGCTAATGTACCTGGTCAGGTATAGCTAATGTACCTGGTCAGGTACAGCTAATGTACCTGGTCAGTTATAGCTAATGTACCTGGTCAGTTATAGCTAATGTACCTGGTCAGGTACAGCTAATGTACCTGGTCAGTTATAGCTAATGTACCTGGTCAGTTATAGCTAATGTCTCTGGTCAGTTATAGCTAATGTACCTGGTCAGGTATAGCTAATGTACCTGGTCAGGTATAGCTAATGTACCTGGTCAGGTATAGCTAATGTACGTAGTCAGGTATAGCTAATGTACCTTTTAAAACTAAATTAAATGTCAAAGGATGGCATTCGGCCATCGAGGAAGTCGGTGGAGAAATACCTGCGCTAGAAAAACAAAAAATACTACAGAGATAGGAACAGCTGAAATTTCACTGGAACTTAACTGCTTGATTGCCTGTCTTCGGTAGCATTTTAGGAAAAAATAGTTTCAAAATCTTGTAAATAATTGCTGCGGACAGGGCACCTACTGGGTCCGTTTGTAGTTAGACCACTTTCTGACCAAATACTTTACAATCAGAGTAATAATAAGACTGTAAGAAAATGCAACATAGCATTCCAACATTACAATATTGGTTGACCATATTATAGGCTTAATTCCAGTTTGGCAATGTGCGCAATTACACTAGAGAGCTACACAGAGATAGTCAATGCTATGCGATATACTGCAAAATACCTTCTCTGATAAGCTTAGCCAGAAACTGCGCTAGCCAGGCCTAGCATTGAGTGTCGAGTGTGCAGTGCGAAATCTCCAAATAAATGCAATGCTATTAGCATGGAGGCGTTATACATGTAGGTACCACACAGCCGCGCTTGTGAAAGCATAAGAGAGGCCTGAACCAACTCAATCGGTACAGGTGGACACAATAATATATTTCTTTAAGCAGGCTAAACAGAACAGGTAAGGTTTAATGTGAGTGCTTTTTTAATCATTTAATGAGTTTTGTCCTCAGCTCTGCACCGTATTCACCCCATTGAGCCAATTGGCATCTCAGCAACTCCCCATTGAGCCAATTGGCATCTCAGCAACTCCCACATTGAGCCAATTGGCATCTCAGCAACTCCCCCATTGAGCCAATTGGCATCTCAGCAACTCCCCATTGAGCCAATTGGCATCTCAGCAACTCCCCGATTGAACCAATTGGCATCTCAGCAACTCCCCATTGAACCAATTGGCATCTCAGCAACTCCACATTGAGCCAATTGGCATCTCAGCAACTCCCCATTGAGCCAATTGGTATCTCAGCAACTCCCCCAATTGAACCAATCGGCATCTCAGCAACTCCCCATTGAACCAATTGGCATCTCAGCAACTCCCCCCATTGAGCCAATTGGCATCTCAGCAACTCCCCCATTGAGCCGATTGGCATCTCAGCAACTCCCCCCCATTGAGCCAATTGGCATCTCAGCAACTCCCCCATTGAGCCGATTGGCATCTCAGCAACTCCCCATTGAGCCAATTGGCATCTCAGCAACTCCCCCATTGAGCCAATTGGCATCTCAGCAACTCCCCCATTGAGCCAATTGGCATCTCAGCAACTCCCCCATTGAGCCAATTGGCATCTCAGCAACTCCCACATTGAGCCAATTGGCATCTCAGCAACTCCCCCATTGAGCCAATTGGCATCTCAGCAACTCCCCATTGAGCCAATTGGCATCTCAGCAACTCCCCGATTGAACCAATTGGCATCTCAGCAACTCCCCCATTGAACCAATTGGCATCTCAGCAACTCCACATTGAGCCAATTGGCATCTCAGCAACTCCCCATTGAGCCAATTGGTATCTCAGCAACTCCCCCAATTGAACCAATCGGCATCTCAGCAACTCCCCATTGAACCAATTGGCATCTCAGCAACTCCCCCCCATTGAGCCAATTGGCATCTCAGCAACTCCCCCATTGAGCCGATTGGCATCTCAGCAACTCCCCCCCATTGAGCCAATTGGCATCTCAGCAACTCCCCCATTGAGCCGATTGGCATCTCAGCAACTCCCCCCCATTGAGCCAATTGGCATCTCAGCAACTCCCCCATTGAGCCAATTGGCATCTCAGCAACTCCCCCATTGAGCCAATTGGCATCTCAGCAACTCCCCCATTGAGCCGATTGGCATCTCAGCAACTCCCCATTGAGCCAATTGGCATCTCAGCAACTCCCCCATTGAGCCAATTGGCATCTCAGCAACTCCCCCATTGAGCCAATTGGCATCTCAGCAACTCCCCCATTGAGCCGATTGGCATCTCAGCAACTCCCCATTGAGCCAATTGGCATCTCAGCAACTCCCCATTGAGCCAATTGGCATCTCAGCAACTCCCCATTGAGCCAATTGGCATCTCAGCAACTCCCCCATTGAGCCAATTGGCATCTCAGCAACTCCCCCATTGAGCCAATTGGCATCTCAGCAACTCCCCATTGAACCAATTGGCATCTCAGCAACTCCCCCATTGAACCAATTGGCATCTCAGCAACTCCCCCATTGAACCAATTGGCATCTCAGCAACTCCCCCATTGAACCAATTGGCATCTCAGCAACTCCCCCATTGAGCCTTTGCATCTCAGCAACTCGGACCCCTTGCCCGAACTCTCAGCCCATAGTAACGGGGCTGCAGGATGGGGGATTCGGGCACTTACACAATCGCAACTCACAAACTATAGGCTTAAAAACTCCCAAAAGGTCTGTAAATTTTCTAACCAAAAAGCTAAAAAAATTGCGAGGGGGCACTCGGATTTGAACCAAGGACCTCTCGATCTGCAGTCGAATGCTCTACCACTGAGCTATGCCCCCCGTGTTGTAACAGCTGCGACTTTCGGCTATAAAACTTTATTAGAATAGCAAGCGGGAAGTATGCACAGCTGTCTAACTTCTTTTGCAGTGCTTCAAGTTAAGCACTGAGCCAACTGCTCATACCCTGTGAGTGAAGTAGAGTTGTAGTGAGTGTACGCACAAGGGTTGTACATTGTGAGGGAGAATTAGTGAACACGCTATTAAATGCGGGCGCAAGAATAATACGTCACTCAACTACTTGCCTAGAAAGAACATTGTGTCATTTATCATAGACATAGATTGAAAATTATTGACTTTAGCTGGCTTGCAATACACAGGTTACCATTAACAGGAGCCACAGAATATACCATTCACCATTCTGTGTATATTCTGTGACAGGAGCTGCTGGATTCACACAAAGAACCAAAATGTACTTTTAAGTAGATCCTTTCTAGAATTTTAGTTACAGCTGAGTTCCCAGCTAATCGACAGGTTTCCAGAATTGTACTCATTTCATTGTAAAACTTTCCAAACGGCTGATTAGCGGAGAGTGACAGCACAATTGATTTCCCGTGTCCAACTCTGTACATTGAGGCGTTTCACAAGCTCGAAGCTTCATCACAAGCTCGAAACTTCATCACAAGCTCGAAACTTCATCACAAGCTCGAAACTTTACCACAAGCTCGAAACTTCATCACAAGCTCGAAACTTCATCACAAGCTCGAAACTTCATCACAAGCTCGAAACTTCATCACAAGCTCGAAACTTCATCACAAGCTCGAAACTTCATCACAAGCTCGAAACTTCATCACAAGCTCGGAACTTCATCACAAGCTCGAAACTTCATCACAAGCTCGAAACTTCATCACAAGCTCGAAACTTCATCACAAGCTCGAAACTTCATCACAAGCTCGGAACTTCATCACAAGCTCGAAGCTTCACAAGCTCGAGGCTTTACCACAAGCTCGAAACTTCATCACAAGCTCGAAACTTCATCACAAGCTCGAAACTTCATCACAAGCTCGAAACTTCATCACAAGCTCGGAACTTCATCACAAGCTCGGAACTTCATCACAAGCTCGAAACTTCATCACAAGCTCGAAACTTCATCACAAGCTCGAAACTTCATCACAAGCTCGAAACTTCATCACAAGCTCGAAACTTCATCACAAGCTCGAAACTTCATCACAAGCTCGAAACTTCATCACAAGCTCGAAACTTCATCACAAGCTCGGAACTTCATCACAAGCTCGAAACTTCATCACAAGCTCGAAACTTCATCACAAGCTCGAAACTTCATCACAAGCTCGAAACTTCATCACAAGCTCGAAACTTCATCACAATCCAGAAAGGAAATTTGAGTAAGATTTCTGTACAATCTCGCACCGCAGATCAGGCCATCAGTCATGGGCATGGATCCATACGAAGAGCGGCTGTTGATAATTCTCCTTGGAAGCGGCGTGGGTCTGCTGGCTCTCCTAACCATGCTGTTCGTCTGCTTCCGCAAGTACCGGATTGACAATAAAAATCCGCGACATCAGAGGGCGCAGCAGCGAGCCATCGGGTTTGGATGGCAGCAGCCAGGTGCGGGCCCGATGGGGAGGCACCAGATGATTTACCAACCAACCGGGCATCAGCCAACTGGCGGCCTGGCCATGATGGAGCCGGGGATGCTGGATCCCGGAGTCAAAGCGGCCGACTTGATCGGGTATTATCCGCACCGGTCGCTGCCTCAGCAGCCGTTGCTGGCGAATTCTGATTCCGTATAGAAGCTAAGGGAGCCAGACGTAATCGACTTCTTTAGGACGGAATGCAGCAAGCTGCTGTTTGTAGATAGGAATTTGGGTAGCATATATTACAGTTTTTGGTCATTGCAACGTCGTCATTCGTAGCTGTCAATCCAAACAATCTGAGCAGTTTACCATGCATATTGAATCATTGGACAACTAGCGTTTATATAACATGGGATCACACTTAACAAAGTTATCGAATTTATATTGATCAATTATTAAGGTTCTGCAGTTTGCACTTTTATTTAAAGCTTAACACCTCGTGCTTCCAATGTACTTTTCTGAACATGTTATTATTAGTTGTAAAACAAACGCATATGTATATTGTTCACCTTGGACGTCTTAATCAAGGACCACTGTGGTAGAGTGGTCCTTACAGTGGTCCTTGGTATTAATGTGCATTCTGCAATTTATCTCTTGCTTTGTGATGAAAAATAAATGTACAATTTGGTTGAGTGCGAGATCACTTAAATTTTATATCCAGGCACCATAAACTACAATAATAATGCTTATAGTAGATATTAAGCTGACGCTACATACAGTGTACATCCGATCATCGATCGAGTGTATAGTACAGTAGGGTATATTGAGTCATGCGCATGTTTGGACCGAATTTCATATGCTTTTATTTCTTTTATTTCATTTATTTTTATTTGATTTACCAAGGGACTACATATAACACTATGTTTGAGTAGTTTTGACCCTGATTTACATGAGTATATTTACTATTAACGAATTCTAGCCTTTAGATGCAAACAAAAACGTCAGAAATTAGTGCGTTAACAGCTTTACGTCTTTAAAGTTCGGTAAAACAAAAATTACTAGCTCTGTTAGTCGAATTATTGAACTAAGTTTGAGAGTTTCAAACAAAGCATTCATAAATCAGTTTGCCACGTTATAACTTTCCCTAATATAAACAAGCGCTAGATCTTTCGTTTGCTTCTACAATAGTATTTAAGTTGAAAATTGTTCCGCTTTTTTAGTTTTATCTCGTGATCTTGAATCTTGATCCTCGCTCTAAAATTTTGCTTGTGAGTGTAAATTACCTTATAAAAATTTAGAATACAATAGGGGCGTATTTTTATGAAACTTAATACTCCAGTTTGAGTAAAAAAAATTTACAGTAAAATTGTGTTTGATCATAAAGTTGGTCATATAATGGGTATAAATGCTATGAATGTTATACATGTATATTAGGATAAAAGATAAATCATGTTAACTTCCTTGTTTGTTTATAGAAGCACGAAAAATTACAGTACATACATTTACCAAACTCACACTGTCACTAATACTTTGTCTGATTTTTATATTTTATATTTTAGAAATAGAAATAATCTATTTCTAGATTTAGTTTGTATATATAAATATATAAATATAAATATAAATATACAATTTGATATATTATATAGACTGATAATATAGTGTATGCTAGTATATGATTAGTATATGCTAGTCATATGGGTAGGCCTATCTAATGGAAGGTCATAAGCATGCTAGAGGTGGGTATGAGCTAACAGACTGGGGCCTAGGGGTGCACACTGGCTGACAAACCACTGTTGCACTATAGACCTCTATCATCCCCAGGCAATTTAAAAAGCTATATCTAGTATATCCCAACATATGTGATATGCCACTATGCCAATATAGTACTATTTCTTCATTTTTAAAAGTTTCTTAAATAATTCAGCCTTGAGTTATATTTGGCCTAATTGAAATCAATATTTTCAATTTTTTTTAATTTTGTAAACATAGAAGCAGCAATTTATATTGTTTGTTTTCATTAGAAAAATAGTACAATACAGTTTTAGCATAGTTTTTATTGTATTTAAGATTGGGAAAAACATGTTATATCATTCAATATTGTTATGTTATATCAATCACATTATGTAATAGTAAAATCAAAGTTTTTTTGCCTTATTGGCAGTGGAACTATACTAAGTAGGGTGTCTAGTGAACAGTGATCAGCATGTTCAAGATCATGCTATGTTGTAGCCCTGGATATTACAAGTGAAATGATACCAAACTTTTGAAAATTGATCAAGTAATAAAAATATTATTCTTATTGTCTCAAAATGGTGTTTTTCCCAATCTCAAAATACAATAAAAACTATGCTAAAAACTATATTGTACTATTTTTCTAATGAAAACAAACAATATAATAAATTGCTGCTTCTATGTTTATAAAATTTAAAAAAATGAAAAAAATTGATTGAAATTGAAATATATATATTGTATATATAACAGTTTTGACACAATCAGTTTTTTTGCTCTCATTTTTGTCCACTGATCACTTTGGGCTAGGGTGTCCAGTGTGCCTATTTTTAGCATGTGCAAAAACGAAAAGTGGTAAAAAAGTGGTCTTCTTTAAATGGCTATAACTTTAATTTTGTAAGATATAGCTATGTTCTTATATTCGTTGAAAAATAGACAAATAGATCTTTCAAATGACATATAGTTTTCATGTTGAAGCCATACAATTACAAAGATACAGACTGTCAAACATAATGTACATTTTTGTACATTTTCAAAACTGTGCCGAATTGCTTGAAAATATGGGGTCAGGAGAATTCATTTTTTAGTAAATGAGTGCTTAACTGCTAAGAATGCTTGCACATTGGGTGTAGGTAACTTCCTGCAGGTCATTTTAAGTGAATATTTTGTTCAAAAATATGTACATGTAAAATTTAAAATGGCCATAACTTTTGACTGGAAAGAGTGGCCACCCTAATTCTTTTTGCTACTTACTTCTAGTGACAAAATGAAATTTTTAGGCAAGACAGGATGAGTGTAACTCTTGCCACAGTATGCTTAATAGAAATTGTCAAAATGCATGCAAATCCCCATAGGGGACATAAAATCAGGAAATTTTCGAAGCTCAAAAGAATGGCCAGTTAGTTTCTTCAATAAAATGATAGCAAAACAGGCCAAACTGTAAACTGTAAAGGTAGATTAGTAACCTACAATATCTCTCTTCCATTTTTCATGAAAATTACAAGTGTGTATATAAGCAAACAAATTTATATTTAATATCTGAACTTTATAAATTACAAAATATATCCCAAAAGGATAAGTGTATTCCTAAATTTTCCTTAAAAGGTCATTCAACTTAGGCAAGTGTCTCTTGACTTAAATCTAGCCAAATTCACTCTAATATACAAAGGGCATTGCAGAATTTTTCTATACTATGTTCACTATAAATAGCAGGTTTGTTTAAATAAGTACAAAATTTACCTACATTCTCTTTCACATTTGTTTTATTAAAGCATTAAATTTCACAGCAATACCATACACCTAGCAAAAAGTTATCAGCATTGCAAAACTGTAACTAAGAAATTTCTAGCACAATTTCGAATTTTGCACTTTTTTGACATAGGCAAAATGGCAAATGCTTGTATTGGTGTCAAAAAGCATTCAAGTCAAAATGTATACCAAGTTTGCAAGCTGTAATTTTTTATGCCAGAGTACACTAGGACAAGTATATAACATAAAAATATACATTGGAGAAATCTATCATGAAGGCACCTTTTTGACTGTGGGTTGATATATGATATTATAAATAAAATTTTAATGTTACTATTAACTTTATATATTCTAAAGAGGATATAGAAGTCTAGAAAAGGGGATTAGCCCTAACATGCTCAGTTGGGTTGAGTTTTCATTGCTATTTTTAATTCTGCTATTGGACTTAAACTATCAATGATATGTAAAATTGGGCTCCAATCTTTTCATGTTTCAGCTTCCCACACCCAGTAATTTCTGTCTGCTTGGTCAGCAGCAAAGAGAACCTTCAAAGCTCCTGGTTACTGAAGCGTAGTAAAGCGATAAAAAAAGCAATCAAACAAACAAATTTTCACCCGGCGCACCCAGGCAAAATCTGGAGTCGAAGTTGAGCCCAGGCCGGTCCCCGCACGCTTTGGTGGCTGGCAGAGGCCCGCAGCAGCCGCCGTCTGTTTCAATCCGGCCTCGCCGTAATGACGAATCGCCAGCCGGCATCCAGCAGTCCGTAGACGATCGACGCAAACGGCTGAGCGACCAGCGCGACAAATTCTACACGGACTACGAGCAGACTCGCTCGGCCAACCCGGCCGCTGGGAAGGCGGACTTTAATAATTCGGCGTTGTCAGCCAAAGCGAAACAGCCGCCTCCAAATCGACGAACTCGCCGATCGCCGTTGGCTGATTCATCTTCGTCATCTTCGTCGGAGGACGACTCGGACGATTCGGACGACTCAGGCGAGTGCTACCTGGAGCAGCCTGAAGCTGAGCAGCAGCCGGAGGAGCCCGTCAACGAGAGTCAGCGATCTTCGACCATATCTACTGACGACGATTCTGAGTCGGACGAGGACGAGGAGGTCGGCAGGGACCTGTACACCCAGGACTTGGACGCTGAGATTGAAACGCTGCAGATCGCTTCCATAGAAGACTTGGTAAAGTACTCTCAGGATCACGTGACCAGAGGCCAGGCGGCCCAGCGACTTCACGAAACCAAGACAAAGCAATTGGCCCAGGCCAGAGCCAAGCAACAGAAGAAAAAGAAGCAGCAGCCGCTGCCAAATCCGCCCCAGCTGAGGAGGCCGCCGCCCCAGCAGCAGAATCCAGCCGGGCTGCCAACCATAACCGAGCGCAACTCCGAGTACTACTCAGAGTCTGAGTCTTCGCTAAGTCGCAGCTCCAGCGTTGGCTCATCTTTCGGCAAATCCGACTCTCGCGTAACCGCCGCAGCCGCCGCAGTAGCCGCCGGTAAGCAGCGCAAGGTAGACAGCATTGTCGAGGAGGAGGCCACTGAGCCGGAGAAGACAGCGGACACAGTTGACAGCTCCGCATCCCCATCGGCCGCTCCGCCTGATCCCAACGATCCGGACAATCTTCGTCAACTTCTCACCCGCCAGTTAGCCGCGTCAAAAGCCGCCGCCTCCAAATACTCGCCGCTGCCGCTCGGCCCAAAGCCGTTCAGTGCGGCTGGTGCAGCTCAGCAAATCGCTCGGCCGCGTCCACCGCCTCCGCCGCCGCCTTCTAAGGCGCCCCATCCGATTGCTTACAAGAAGCCCGAACAGGAACAGCAGAAGCAGCTCGCCACCGAGGCTGTTCCGCCCTCACCAATAGAGGAGACGCCAGTTGTCACAAACGCTCAAATGCAGAGGCAAACTCCGCCGCAGACATCGCAGGCGGCAGGCGCCAACGCCGCGGCAGATGGTAGCGCCATTGAATCGAAGCGGAACCCGGGTGTGCGCGCCCTCATCGCCAGCATGGAAGACCGCGGCCGTCCAGAGAAACCGCCGCCGCCGCCGCCGAAGCCGGCTAAGAAACCCGCAACGCCGCCGCAGTTTGTTCAACCTCAGCCGCAGCCCCAGGCATCGGAGCAATCATCGGAGGACGAGGGTCCGGGCAGCTACGTCCGGGTGCCGACGCTGAGCGCTCTGCCCGGTGCCAAGTTGCAGTCGCAACCGGAGCCGAAATCGAGAGAACTTTCAACTCAAATGAACCAACGCCTGGGCCTGAACCCGCCGCTTGGTGCCAGCAGGGCCGCCTCGCAGCCGCAGCCGTTCCGACAACCGGCAGCCGAGGCATCTTCGGCAGCGGCTCCGTCGGCTAAATCGGACGAGAATCTGGCCGAAGCGGCCCGACTGGTTAGCGCTGGCAAGAAGCAGCACGCTGACGACGTTGTTCGCGAACTGATCTCCATGGACAACACGATCGACCACGTGGACGAGGACTTGGGTCACATCGACAAAACCCTTGGCCGCATGGCCAATTCCAATCGGTTGCTGCTGTCCAACCCGGATCTGAGCAGAGAGGCAGAGCTGGACGTCGACGTTGCCGTTGGCGACATGCAGGTGCAGACGGAGGACCCGCCGACGCCGACGCCTGTTAAATCCAGAGCGGCTGCCGTTGCAGTCAAAGAGACTTCCATTGACTCGGAAGAAGAAGAGGAATCTGAAGAAGAGAGCAGCAGCTCGTCAAGCTTTGAGTCCTCATCTGACGACGATGACGACGATGAAGGTAGAGAAGAAGAAGAAGCTTTACAGGAACCTGCTGCTCCATCGAAACCGGCTCCACCTGCAGTTTCAGTTGCCGCCACCCCGCCAACTTCATCGTCATCCGCTACGACTGCTACTCAAAAGCCTCAACCGGCGGAGAAGGCAGCAGCCTCCGCAGCCGCTCCATCGCGACCCAGCCTAGCCGACAAGTTCAGTCGGATCAGTCAGGATAGCCTGACCCCCGATAACAGCTCCGCTGAGCAGCCGCCGTTGCCAACGCCGTCAAAGATGTCGTTGAAGGAGAAGATCAAGTCCTTTGAGGCAACGGGCAGGCAGCACCAGTACGCCACGCCAGAACCGCCCGCCCCCGAGCCGGCTGCACCTCCGCCTATGCCGAAGCCGCGCGGTCCGACTGTCGCGCCAGACGCTGCCACCAGCGTTTCGGCGCCGCCAGAGGCCACTCCCAGAGTAGCAGCCAGGAGTTCGCAGCAGCGGCCGCCAAATCAGCAGGCTCCGAGCCCGAAGCAGCAGCGGGATGAGCCAATCTACGCGAACGTGCCGCAACGGCAGTCGCCGCCGCAGCCGACGCCTCCGCCCCAGTCGCAACCGCAGCCGCCACCTCGCAGACACGATCGAAGCGGAGCTGCTGTCGAGGATGACGAAGATACCGACGGTAGCACGGCTACAGAAACGGACAGCGATACGGAGACTGAGGAAGAGGAATCGACGGCAGTGGCAGTCGCTCCGGCGCCATCTCCCGCGCCACGCGACATGCGCCCGCCGCCGCCGCCTCCGCCGAAGCCGCGCAGTCGCGATCTAGACGACGAGGCCGACAGCGACGAATTTGGTCAGGCCGGCCGGGCCCAGCCGTTCGGCGGGGGAAAGTACAGCAAAAAGGTGGCCACGCTGGATGCGTACGCGGCCTCCGCTTCTTCGCTAGCCTCGTCCACAGCGGCAGGCGGCGGTAGCGGCGCGGCCATGCAGGTGATCCGGCGCGCACGAGAGCAGGAACGCGACGCCGAGTTCAGCCGGGCTAAACGAGCTTCTCGATCCCTCGGGCCGAAGGAGCGGCGTCGGCAGAAGACCAAATCGGCGGAGTTGGCCGACGAGCGCTACAAAGGCGTCGATCTGGAGCAGCCGAAGTCAACCCAGATGGAACTGCAGCAGCAGCAACAGCAGAAGATGTTTCAACAGCAACAACAGTTGCTGCAGCCTCGCCAACCAAGAAAGAAGTTTGCCAGCTCCGGCAACCTGCTGGAAGGAGGCGGCGAGACTGAGGACGACGAGTTCGGCTCGGGCGACACCCAGGAAGACTTCCTAGTGAGCGCTGGGGAGACCGCGGCCTACGCCCCGGTGGTGTACCCGCCAAACTCGGCGGCCAGTCAGCATCAGCGGACCCGCAGTCTGGACCTTCTTGGCCCGGACCTGCCCGGCGGTTCCGTCTCCGCAGGCGGGCCCAGCAGCGTCGTGTCCAGCATGATGACGATGAATGTTGGCGGCAAAGACCCGGCCGAGCTGGCCTTGATGCTGGAACGGTACCTGGCTCAGAAGCGAGACGAGAAGATCAATAATATGATGCTGGCGCTGCGCAGCCAGGACCCGGCCAAGTACGCGGCTCTGACGTCTCAATACAAGGACGAGCTGGGCATGCTCGATGCGGCACCCGGCAGGATGCGGGCCGCCTCGCACGAGGACCTGCTAGGTGCCGGGGTCGATGCTGGTCAAATCCCGCGCATGTACGCCAGCCAGCTCCGGGCCGTAGGTTCGACATCGACTCTGCTGAATAACCTGGACCCGGGCGTCACCAATGTGTATCTCGGCCCGGAGGGTACTTTGCGCGACGGTACAGCCGGATATGCGACTCTGCAGCGTCCGCTTGAGCCGGTCCGCTCCGTGTTCTGGAATCCCGGCGTGCCGGAGACGCCGCCGCCGGCGATGCGGCCGCCGCCGAAGCCGATGCCGCCCGGCCTGTCCAAGACGGTGCCGCCGGACGGTTGGAAGTCGATCGACGATCACGTGATGGAACTGTTGGACGTGGATTGTAATACATTCGCCGAGCAGGTGAACAGCTTGTGCGGCCGCTACCAGTCTGATGTGGAGAAGTGCCGAGCAATATTCCGTTTCCTAACGGCCCGAGCCAACCAGCCGCTGTCCTACGATCCGCAAGCGCCGGTGACCACTCTGATTGGCTGCCTGCGCGCCGTTCAGATGGGCGAAGTTTCGCCGCACGAACTCTTCAAACGGATGTGCGCTTATGCCGGCATTCACTGCGAGATCTTGCACGGCTACTCTAAAGGCGCCGGTTATAGGCCCGGGATGAATGTCAAGGACAACAGGATGTTTCGCAATACTTGGACTGCCGTCTATGTTGAGGGTGAGATTTTACATTGGGAGTTACTGCGTCAAGTTGATGACCAGATGACTATAGTAAATGACCAAAGAAGAAAATCAGAGCAGTGCCCAACAAGGGATCAGAGTAGATAGCAGTGCCCAACAAGGGATCAGAGTAGATAGCAGTGCCCAACAAGGGATCAGAGTAGATAGCAGTGCCCAACAAGGGATCAGAGTAGATAGCAGTGCCCAACAAGGGATCAGAGTAGATAGCAGTGCTTAACAAGGGATCAGAGTAGATAGCACTCTCTGAACGACTCACAAATAGGCCTGAAGCTTCGTGGGCTGAATAAAGCGATTGTATGACCGAGGGAAATTTTTTTGCATTTTCTACTCAAGGCTGCTGGCGCTTTGTCAACGTCGCCTGGGGCGGGCGTCGGCTTCGTCAACAGGGCGGCGAGACAACTCTTCGACTGGGCTGCGACAATTTCTACTTCTTGACAGAGCCTGACGAGCACATCTTTGAGCACTATCCGGACGAGAAGCGTTGGCAATTATTGCGCTCGCCGATTGCGCTGAGCCACTTCATGAAATTGCCGCTGCTCAAATCGCCTTTCTTTAACGCCGGGATGCGTTTAAAGAAAGGCAAATACGACGACACTTTGGTGACGCAGAACGGCCGAGTCAGCTTGAAAATCGGCCTCACTAAATTTGTTGGCGTCAGCTGCCAGCTGCAGAACCGGTCGGACATGTCCGCTATGCGGGGCAAGACGCTGGTGCGCCTCATCGGGGAAGTCCTGCACGTGCTGGCCTCGCCTGCTCAGCCGGGCACTTACTTTCTCAACGTGTTCGTCACGCCGGACTGGACGTCGAATGAGCACGAATTAGCGGCTAGCTTTCAGGTGAGATTGTTTTGCGCCCCGACTCTGAGCGTGTGTATGAGAGCAGCCGTAAGCTTTCTACGATCGCGTCCTTCTACTTTAGTTAGCTAGTCCATGGATCGTGCTATAGCGTTCTAACAACATGAATCTGTTGGGGGTTGTAGCCTAGTGGTTAGAGCGTCGGACTAAGGTCAGGGGTTCGATTCTCAACCCACTCGGAACAATTTGTGTCCTTGAGAAAGACACTTAACTCTGTACATTGCTTCAGTCCATCCAGCTGTAAAATGGGTGCCAGCACTAGCTGGGGTATGTTTTTGGCGACCCCCCAGTCCTTGGACTGAACAGCCGTACGCAGCCTTCATTAAAGGTGTGCCTTTATACACGCACACCTTTAACAACCAATTTTTGCCAGGTAAAATGCGCTGAAAACAACTTCGACCGTCTGGCTCTCGGCCGCTACCCGGAGGTCGGCTTCCTTGGCGCTACACCGGCCGCACAAAAGTACGGGGTGAGCTTTTTAACCTCGCACGGCGCCAAAACTCCGATGGATCCGTACTACGTGCACAATTCCAAAGAGGTGCTGCGCGTGCCGTTGGTGTTCTCGCCCGGGTTGAAAATCGCTCACCAGATGAAGTGCTACCAGCGGGCCGGCAAGAGCACCGAACAGTGCGACGACTATGCGCTGCTGCAGTGCCGCGGTAAGCAGCAGTCCGAGTACTGGATCGCCTGCCCTGCCGACGGCTACTACTTCTTCACGGTCTACGCCGCCGAGATAGCCGCAGCAGCAGGCGCCGATGGCGATGCTTCCACGGCCGAAAGTGTCGACGACGAAGCTGGCGGCGGCGAAGAGCTGGAATGCGTGTATCGACTGTTGATTGACTGCCGGCGCGGCATGGGCAAGGTGCCGCCCTATCCCAACCAGACCAGCCTGTTCAGTGGCTGCTTACTGCACGACCCGATGCAGAAACACCTGGACGTTGGCCGAAAGTACACCTTCAGATTGGAGGCCAAGCACTGCAGGGCGGTGGCTGTTGTGCTGAACGGCCAGACCTGGATAGACCTGCAGCAGGGCCGTTCGGGTAACGGGATCTGGTCCAAGAAGCTGAACGTTGGCGAAGAGCTGGGCGAGCTGTCGGTCTATGGTCAGTTCGACACCGACGAAGATGGCAAGTTTAACAAACTGTTGGACTATGACATTGTGCAGCGCCTGTCCAATGTTAGTAAGTCCTGAGCCTGGTGTAAACCTCTGCTTTAACATTGGCATTAATCCCTGTGCTACTCTGTCAATGCCAGTTGCGTACATGTGCCGGTCTTGTTAAATAGAAGCATTCCAATGTCAATGCCAGTTGCGTACATGTGCCGGTCTTGTTAAATAGAAGCATTCCAATTTGAATGCCAGTTGCGTACATGTGCCGGTCTTGTTAAATAGAAGCATTCCAATGTGAATGCCAGTTGCGTACATGTGCCGGTCTTGTTAAATAGAAGCATTCCAATGTGAATGCCAGTTGCGCACATGTGCCGGTCTTGTTAAATAGAAGCATTCCAATGTGAATGCCAGTTGCGTACATGTGCCGGTCTTGTTAAATAGAAGCATTCCAATGTCAATGCCAGTTGCGTACATGTGCCGGTCTTGTTAAATAGAAGCATTCCAATGTCAATGCCAGTTGCGTACATGTGCCGGTCTTGTTAAATAGAAGCATTCCAATGTGAATGCCAGTTGCGTACATGTGCCGGTCTTGTTAAATAGAAGCATTCCAATGTGAATGCCAGTTGCGCACATGTGCCGGTCTTGTTAAATAGAAGCATTCTAATGTGAATGCCAGTTGCGTACATGTGCCGGTCTTGTTAAATAGAAGCATTCCAATGTGAATGCCAGTTGCGTACATGTGCCGGTCTTGTTAAATAGAAGCATTCCAATGTGAATGCCAGTTGCGCACATGTGCCGGTCTTGTTAAATAGAAGCATTCCAATGTGAATGCCAGTTGCGCACATGTGCCGGTCTTGTTAAATAGAAGCATTCCAATGTCAATGCCAGTTGCGTACATGTGCCGGTCTTGTTAAATAGAAGCATTCCAATGTCAATGCCAGTTGCGTACATGTGCCGGTCTTGTTAAATAGAAGCATTCCAATGTGTTCTGTCATTGATTATATGGCATTATCTTGTGATTCTTATTTGTGTTTTTTATGGAAGAGTAGTCGTAGGCTGCAAATGTAAAGTTCATGTAGTTAACCTAGTTTATGCAACTGTTTTGCACTTTAATACTCGAATGCACTTTGATACATTCCAACTTGTTTTGTTTTGTCAATATTTTATACATTAAATAACATTCCAAAGTTTCTAAGGTTTGTTGCTGTGCCTTTTACTCATTTTTGTGATACTAATTAGGAAAATTTTTGAGCCAAAATTTTTTATTCCTACAAAAGTTTTGTTTAAATGATTGCGTCTACGAGATTGGACTAAAGCTATTAGAGCTATTTTAGCTATCTCCCATGGCACACACACACACACAACGCACGGTGCACACACAAGCAAACTCTAATTTGGAAGCTCTTACAAGGCGGGAGTGGCCTGGCCCTATAATTCGCGTATCTCTCTTACCTTCAGCACACTTGGCCTCTATGACTCAGCTATAGTTAAGTATTTTATCTACCTATCTGTGTCTCTTGTAGGTGAAGCATTGACAGGCAATGGTTCGGCTTGCTTTTGCCGTATATGTAGGTACAAGATTGTGCATGCTTGATTGTCCTCTTGGCCCTCCTCTTGGCAATGCGTTTCTTTACCAAATACTCGTACGAGCTATGTCTACGGCTCGTCCCGAGTTTGTGTGTACAATCTGTTCTCAAAAACAATGCTGTTCTGCAATTACAATTATTAAACATAACATAATCAGTATAAATATGGCTCAGCCCAAACATTCCTATTTTCAATATGATTATTGTTTTAGCTACGCCACCAACCCTGTGTATTTGTGGCAGTGTTGTACATATGACTGCCTATTGCTGTGAGTAAGAATTATATGATATTGCTTAGTTGTTTTTATAAACCTACCAGATCTGTCGGGTTGATTTTGTACTTGGCTATAACTATATATATATACATAATACATTGACGCGTCTGTAATGGTAACTCATTTATTTGTGGTTCTTCTCTATTCCTAGTATTGTTAATACACATCGTTACATCTATTGAATTAAAAGTACAATTCAATTTCAAACGAGAAACTTGGTTGAAATTACCAGATTAAAAAGCGATGATGGATTCACACTAAGTTTTTTTACGAGTCCACTTAACAATTAGCAAATTGAGTTTGAGAGAAGGACACTCCCAGACACCTCGTATTTTAAAATCATATTTTCAGACATTGGATTTACGCGAAACGGCAGTTATAATGAAGATGCAGACAAAGCTCTTCAGTACCTTTGAGCAGTTTTAGTAAATTTCATTGCGCAAATCAGACTCTCTTAACGAGAGCTCCAGAAGTTTCTAAACATTAACGATTAACATTAATGAGTTCGAGTTAATCTGTGTACATGCGGTTTCAACAATGTGCAGCACTGCAGAAGTTTCATGCACTGTGGGCCAGACACAAGTGACATCAACTCGCAGAAGTTAATCCATGACATCAAATCCGGTGCGCTCTGGTAGTCTGCTGCTGATTAGCGGTGTTCTCAAGCAGCAGTTGCACCAAATTTTGCACATTCTGCTGCTCATTTCGATGCTTCTCTGTGCGACTGTCACTAAGAGGCGTCAAGGAGCCACCGCTGCTGCCGCTCCTGAAGCCGTTGCGACTTTGCTAAAAAAAAACAAGCAGGTTTCTATACAATTGCTCGTGTCATGCTAATGTCAGCTAAACCTGTTTTGCTATTGTGCTTAAAATCTGTATTCATTCTAAAGTGCACAGCTGGCTTTAAAATCTGATATTAACAGACTTAATATTTAATGATAATAGTTATTAATTATTACTCCTGCTCTAATGGCCAGATGTGCAACCGACTGCTCAGCCGCAGCTATTGCGCGGCGCATCTGAAGGCTGCATGCGTACGGCTGTTCAGTCCAAGAACTGGTGCGGGGGGGGGGTCGCCACACAGCCTCAATTACCCCAGCTAATGCTGGCACCCATTTTACAGCTTGGTGAACTGAAGCAATGCAGAGTTAAGTGTCTTGCTCAAGGACACAAACTGTTCCGAGTACGAGTAAGGAGGGTAAGATTGAAAACAATTGATTACAACTTGGCTTTAACAACATACATAGGTAGGTAGGAGAGAGAATTATAGATTGAGATTGAAAATTAAACCAAATGTACAAAATTCTTGTCCAGTGGTCAAAAGGCAAAATCAGGGGCGGTAGCTGAAGTAATTGAACGTCGAGTTAAGTGTACACAGCGTATACGACTGTGTCACTCACTGTTCAGAAAATGCGGAGAATGTGACCTACACCACTATGTTGTAATTGGGTGTTGAGATTCGGGGTCTGAGCTTTTATGTGCAGGGCCTTGAGAATTCTAAGTTTGGCGTCAGTATGGCTTTGGTCAATGATTTTAAAGTGTCCTTCTGGTTTGCAGTCATTGCAGTTAGTGCATTCAAGGAGGTGAGTTTGTATAGCAGATGGTTTGAGCAGGTGTTCCCTGATCCTCGTGTGTAGGTGTCTTTTGGTTTTCCCCACGTAGGAGACGCTCTGGTCCACAGAGCAGTTAAATTGGTAGACAATACCTGCACGCAGAGTACAAGGAACACGTGACTTTAGTCTGCTAACAAAGTTCCCAATCTTGTTCGTGTGGAAGATGACCCAGATGTTACAACTGAAAGAGGCAAACAATAACCTATGCATTCTGTTTTTAAAGGCTAGAGATGGAGGTCCAAGGAAGGGGAGATGCAGAATGGGTTCAAATTCTTCAGTGGTAACAGATTGCTTAGGTTTTTGTTTGGTGATTTTGTCCAAGATGAACTTGTTGATGATTTTTTGAACCAGACAAATGGGGTAGTCATTTTGATGGAACAGTCTGGTGAGGAACTGCACCTCCTGGTCAAAGTTGATCCAGGTGTTACAGGTAGTGAAAGCTCTATGGAGCAAACACCTCACAAGCCCAGTTTTCCATTGTCTGGGGCAAGTGGCTTGGAAGTTGAGAATGAGATTGGTAAAGCTTTTCTTATGGAAGACTTTTGTGGAGAAGGTTTCCTTACTGTAGTCAATGTCAATGTCCAGGAAGGGGAGTCTTTGGTCAACAGCATGTTCAACCGTGAATTTTATGTTCTTATGAGTGGAGCTGAGAGCATGGAGGAACTGATCAATTTTTTGCTCCTGATCAAAGATGGCAAACGTATTGTCGACGTAGCGCCTGTAGAATTTGGGGGCACAATTGAGAGACATCCAATTTTCTGTTTCCTAGTGGGCCAAGCAGACATTTGCCAGAGTGGGGGCCAAGGGGCTTCCCATGGCACAGCCATCAACTTGCCTATAGTATTTATTGTCAAACATAAAGATTCCAGAGGTAGCAAAGTCGAGATTCGAACCCCCGACCTTTCAATCGTGAGTCGGACGCTCTAACCACTAGGCAACAACCCCAGAAAAATCAGCTTGATAAGATTGTGAAAATTTCCCCCGCAACGAGTAAAATCCCTCATTTCCTTACCTCCGGTCTATCACCGGCCAGTCTGCTCAATTGACTGCCGTCACCCGGAGTTTCGACTCCACTTTCGAACAGGTCGATTTGCTCAATCAGCGCGGCCAGGTGCACCTGGGAATGCCGGCGCACGTAGCCGGCAGAGGCTGACTGACCGCCTTCGGGCGCATCCGCCGCCTTTGCTGGGCCTTCGACTACGGCTTGGCGCGCTTTCTGTGAGCTCTCCTGCATGATGATTGGAGAAAATCAGACTTAGAATTATGAATAATAACCGCTAGTGATGTTAAGCTTTGTCAAATGATCTGTGCTCACGATATCAAAATATATGCTATTTAACAGGTTATTCCCCAGTCATAACAGGTGATTTCTGAGTCATAACAGGTGATGCCCCAGTCATAACAGGTGATGTCTGATTTCTTAGTCATTATCGGTGATTCCATAATCATAACTGTTGAGACCCAAATCATAACAGGTGATTTCTCCTAACACTGAATGTGCCTTTAGCAACTAACAGAGAATATCAGGAAGCTGGTAAAATTGGCAAAATAGGCGTCCAAGTCAACAAAGCCAAGAAAAGATGCTGAAAAGCGCCATCAACAATCGAAATCAAAGGTCAGACCGCAGCACCAACCTGCTTGGCGCAGTACAGCTGGGCCTCGCACTCCGTCAGCTTCTTCACGGCCAGCCGCTGCTCCCGTCGGGAGCGCTGCAGATCGCGCAGCGCCCGTCCGCAGCGGGCCTCGCTGTCCTGCAGCTTAGCCTGCAGGCGGTGCAACTCGCGACTGCGTGATGCGTCAGCGTGAGCGTCGGCAGCTGAGGCGGCACTGGGGATCTGCGATGATGATGATAGTTCCTTGGTAATAAATTCAACGTTCACTGAAGTAAGATGAAGGCTGCACTCAATTTTCTTAGAAACCATGCAGCTGGAATCGAGAAATTGGATTTTTCTAGACCGAATATATTTGTCTATGGCCAAACCTCATTCAGCGCTATGCATTCTCTAGAGCCTACTATATGCACTGGCGATACAACAATATGCGCTCCTTAACGGTTTCTAAGAAATCGAGTGTAGCATCCTTTTACTGTAGTCGCCCGTGTTCACACTACTGTTAGTAGCAGCGAGATAAACTTTTTAACGATATATATGTAAACAATCACTCAACCTTGCTTAGTTCAGTAGGATAATTAGTAATAGAATAATAAAAACGTACCCCAATGGCCAGATGTGCAACCGACAGCTCAGCCGCAGCTATTTGCGCGGCGCATCTGAAGGCTGCGTACGGCTGTTCAGTCCAAGAACTGGGGGGGGGTCGCCACACAGCCTCAATTACCCCAGCTAATGCTGGCACCCATTCTACAGCTGGATGAACTGAATCAATGCAGAGTTAAGTGTCGTGATCAAGGACACAAACTGTTCCGAGTGGGTCAAGATTCGAACCCCCGACGTTTCAGTCGTGAGTCCGACGCTCTAACCACTGGGTTACAACCCTAAAATCATGGATAATAAGGGACGATGGAAGCCCGCTTGAGTACTGTACACTACTACTGCATACTGTATCAATGCAGTTTGTTTGACCTCATGTCAATGTAAGCCTCAAGAATGAAGAGATCAGTGATTGAATTCATAAAAGAATTAATCCAATTCAGCCCTCGTCAACTTGCTGTTCGAACGAGTCCATCAGAGTCCAGGTCTCACTGTTGTACAGCATGACGGTCCCGTCCGAACAACAGATTTGCGGCTTTGATTTGCGACAGCGACTGAAAGTCCACCTGCCGACTGACTAACTGGCGAATGTCCAACTTGGCCTCACCTGGTAGTCAGTGCGCACGCAGCTCGCCAGCTCGCGCAGCTGCCTGGCTGCATCAGGGCCAGCCAGAGAGTCGCGCTGCACAGAATCCGCCAGCTGCACCAGGCGGCGCTGAAAGTTGCGGTTCTCGGCGCCCACAATAGCCAGCAGCTGCGCCAGTCCCGAACCGGCCTCCTCTCGCTTGGCCTCGTCGGCGCGGGCTCTGGCAGCCTCGGAGGCGGCTTCGTCCAGCTGGCGTCTGGCGCGCTGAAGCTCGTTAGAAAGGCGGCGCTCCGGCTGGCGGCGCGATTGGCCGCCTCCGCTGCAGCGGCGCGCGCCGTCGTCAACTCGGCGCGCAGGCCGCGCTCGATGCGCGCCAGACAGTCGCGCAGATTGGCGCCGGCCTCGGCGAGTTGGCGCAGCTCCTCTCGGTCGGCTGGCGACGAGTCTTCCAGCCGGGGGCGCAGCTGATGGTCTGCCCGATCGGCCAGCTGTCGCATTACCGGCCAGTACTTCTCAGGGTCGATACCTTCACGACCTGCTGCGGCAGCGACGGCGGCCTTCTCCAGTTGCTGTCGCAGAGCAGCGGCGCTTTGCTTCAACTGCGCAGCCTCCGTGTCCTGCCTCGATGGCTGCGGCTGCGGCTGTCGCTGAGGCGGAGGCGGCGGCGGCTTTGCAGCCGATGGCGCTGGCGGGGCTCCAGCGCGCTTGTTGGCTCCAGCCAGCCGACGTTTCAATTGCAAGGCGCTGGCCTCCAGCTTCTGGACTCGGCGCTCCGTCACTGTCAGCTCGCCATCCAGCGTTGGCGTTGAACTCGATAGAAGCATCGGCATCGGCGAGGCTGCAGGCGACGGAGAAGGCGATCGCGACGGCGATGGAGACGGCGACGGTGCTCGGGATGCCTGAAGCAGCGCGAGTTCGGCGGAGGTTGCAGCTACCGGGCGTTGCTGGTGGCTGAAATATGTAAATTGTCAATTGAAATTATCAATACCGATGACAAAAACTAAGACAGAATTTATGACGTGACAGATGTCACGCTGTTCACATCGCAGATGTTACAGTAGTATACAGGTGTGAGAATTCATACGAGCTCAGTGTTTCAGCTTGTGCATAAAAATGGCCGGCAGGTTGTCCTGCGACTCATGGAGGGTCAATCCCTAAGGCACAGACAGTGTACATGCCTGACGATTAGAGTCAAATGGCTGATGTACACCCTGCATGAGCGTGTGCATGAGTGTGTGCCTGCGTACAGTATTGGCTCAGGAGTCAGCTGAATAGACAGAATTGCGTAACTGCTGGTTTTGAGTCGATGTCGCCAGCAACCCTCCTTGAGTTCGCTCGATTGGCTTGTTAGCTTGACCAGTAGTTTATTACACAAAATCCCAAGCAACTTCAATTTTTTGTCGTATCATACAAGACGAATGTCTGTTTCTATGGCTTGTCTTAGAGTCAAACCAGGTTCAACACGAGATCGATCTGGATCGGGGAATCCAATTCAAATTCCAGCTACGGTACTGGTAGGATGCTGCATGCAGTGCAATTTCCTATTATCAGCAAACACAGTCGCAGAACAATCGAATGAAACTGCAGAGATGTCTGAGAACTGAACCCATCAACGAGAGCGCAATCACAATGCCTACCTGATTTGGTACAGCAATGGAACTTCAGGACTTGTCTCAGGAATAGCTGCCTGCCTGCGCGGCTTGGCTCCCTCCTCTTTCCCTGCCTTCTTAGCCTGCTGCCCTTCAGCTCCTTCAGGATCGCCAGCTGCCTTCAGCTGACGCTCAGCCGCCAGCAGTCGCTCCTGCAGCTGAAGATTCTCGGTCCGCAGCTCAACGATTTTGTCCGCAGTTGCCTGCACAAACGTCTTGGCGTCCTCGGCGACCACGGCCGTGTCGGCAGAAGCGTCCTCATCGAGAACTTCGACCTCTGGCTCCGGCTCGCTGTCATTTGTCTCCTGCTCGTCGCTATGGTCGTCGTGAACTAGACCCGGGTGCAGCTTGCCGCCGAGGACTCCATTGATGTAGGAGCCCACTGGAGTTGTGCTGGGCATTCTGGGAATAGAAAAGCACGAGCATGGCTTCTAAAGCTGTGCCCGTCAGCTTTGCAACGACGAATTTTTTAACTCCTAATAAGTTGCAGGTGGCACTTACTCATCACCGCGAGACCTTCCAGTAGTGCTGACGCTGTCGCTCGCATGGGACCTCCGTCGGGAATCGCCCATCAGGAGTTCCATGTGGCGCCTTGGCTTGTTATAGCTGCTTGTAGATGAGCTGTGGAGTGAGAAGTTTGTCACTATCTGTCTGTCTGACTGTCTGTCTGACTGTCTGTCTGTCTGTCTGTCTGTCTGTCTGTCTGTCTGTCTGTCTGTCTGTCTGTCTGTCTGTCTGTCTATCTGTCTGTCTGTCTGTCTGTCTGTCTGTCTGTCTGTCTGTCTGTCTGTCTGTCTGTCTGTCTGTCTGTCTGTCTGTCTGTCTGTCTGTCTGTCTGTCTGTCTGTCTGTCTGTCTGTCTGTCTGTCTGTCTGTCTGTCTGTCTGTCTGTCTGTCTGTCTGTCTGTCTGTCTGTCTGCCTGTCTGTCTGTCTGTCTGTCTGTCTGTCTGTCTGTCTGTCAAGGCAGAGAAGCCACATCTTGTTTTTTAGATTTCGAGCCGAACTCACCCGATTCCACCTCCGTCCACGCCATCGTAAGCTTTCTGAAGGACGAGAAAAGGATGAATTATTTTTCTAGCTGTGCTTTAAGCAATATGTACAATATATGCACATGGAGACAATCAGTTGTGTACTTTTTGAAATGCTAGTAAATGAAAGAAACAATTTCGAGCAATTCATGTTAATTTTTTAAGTAAAACAATCAAATTTCTTGTTCTTTTGAACTTTTAACGTTTAAATCCTCCTAAAATATGATTGATTGGTTACGTAACTTGGTAGCTCAGTTAAAATGCGGCACGCAGGCAATCTACCGGTACAGCTCAGCTAAAATGCAGCACGCAGGCAGTCTACCGGTACAGCTCAGCTAAAATGCAGCACGCAGGCAGTCTACCGGTACAGCTCAGCTAAAATGCAGCACGCAGGCAGTCTACCGGTACAGCTCAGCTAAAATGCAGCACGCAGGCAGTCTACCGGTACAGCTCAGCTAAAATGCGGCACGCAGGCAGTCTACCGGTACAGCTCAGCTAAAATGCGGCACGCAGGCAGTCTACCGGTACAGCTCAGCTAAAATGCAGCACGCAGGCAGTCTACCGGTACAGCTCAGCTAAAATGCAGCACGCAGGCAGTCTACCGGTACAGCTCAGCTAAAATGCGGCACGCAGGCAGTCTACCGGTACAGCTCAGCTAAAATGCAGCACGCAGGCAATCTACCGGTACAGCTCAGCTAAAATGCAGCACGCAGGCAATCTACCGGTACAGCTCAGCTAAAATGCAGCACGCAGGCAATCTACCGGTACAGCTCAGCAATTGTGCCGTAGTTTAAAGTTACCCGGCCCTTCTTAGCCATGGCGGCGACGAAGCGAAAGTTCTTCCCCTTCTTCTCGGGAGCGGGAACCGGTCGCTCCTTCGGCTTCCTTGCTGACGGCATAAAGTGAGTCGGTGTCGGGGACAGTCGCCTGTCCTAATAAAAGTCCGAAATGGTGTATCTAGTTTCTAAGAATTTCACTGGCTGGGCTCTTCAGCGGCTGGTTCGGCTCCTGCAACAGCGACTGCAAGTTGAACTGCTAATTATTCCCTTGTCCTTCACTGGGCACAGCGCTACCATTGGGAAGAGTAGGGCAGCCCAGCCATTCCCAATATCAGCCAGCCCCCCGTCCGCTTTGTACTCGGAAAGTAAAGAACTCCCATTAAGGCTTGAGGCGAATGGGTCGTAAGCCACGGAGCAAAAAAGAAAGAGCTAGGAAGAGACGCGCCCAGCCAGCGAACGCCCCCACTAAAAGCAGCTGTCCCAAGTTCTTAGCAAGCACAGATAGAAAGTATCATGCTCTTGAATTGTTTAAGCCGGGGGGGGGGAAACCACAAAAGCGTATCGACGTTGGGTCTATGCGACTATACATTACATTACGTAGGCGTATCGACTTACTATTCGGCTTACCATGCGCTCTAGCATGTGTAGCAGTTCGATTTTTAATACTCCTTACTCCTGAGAGCAATACGATCAAGTAAGAGTTGCCATCCGCGCAGCTCGAGAGTAAAATTCAGTATTCATAACGCAAGGAGGCAGGCTGCAATTCGATATTTGATGCAAGTGGGATAGCTACAGAATATAATTGCATAATAATATGACACAGCTCTACTTCCAGTAGCAAATGCAGAAAATCGTGGTTCCCTTAAGAAGCGGACTTTTAGTCAAAGAGCTAGTCTGCTTGATGATAATACTCTGGTTTAGAGGGGCTTATCTTCGATTCAAACTCGCCCTGTGACATTGTTCCATGCTTGACTGGCTGACAATGTATTTAGTTGTTGTTGTTGTTGTCAGGAGCCATAGTGACACAACTTTCTACCATGTTGAAAGGGCATGTGAAAATTAGCTGTCGTGGGAGCATTGCAACATTTCACACCCAGATATGCCGGGTTTTCAAAAGCTTTCTGCAGTGATGAAGGGAAACCCGCGTGTTTAAGTAGTATGGGCACCTACTAAAAATTTACATGTACGAGCGTACCATCAGTCGTTATAGATGGACATGTACCTGTCTGTTTACTGCTAGGCGAACAGCCTGCTTCGATATTATATTGCAATAAAAGCTTTAATAATTTTTGGGGCTGTAGCCCAGTGGTTAGAGCGTCGGACTCACGACTGAAACGTCGGGAGTTCCATTCTCGACCCACTCAGAACAATCTGTGTCCTTGATCACGACACTTAACTCTGCATTGCTTCAGTTCACCCAGCTGTAAAATGGGTGCCAGCATTAGCTGGGGTAATTGAGGCTGTGTGGCGACCCCCCCAGTTCTTGGACTGAACAGCCGTACGCAGCCTTCAGATGCACCGCGCAATAGCTGCGGCTGAGCTGTCGTTGCACATCTGCCCACTAGGGCAAGTGTAATCAATTAATATTATTATTATATACTCATTAAATTCACAAGCCTGCTATACATGTAACGACTCTTACAAAACAACTACGAATTAATATAAGAAGTACGCTTACATATATTGCTATTTTCCAATTATATGCCAACAAAACGTTTAAAAACTCAAAGTCCGAAAAACCACTATTCTGTTACTATAGCTGTAGCTACGCTAAAAATTAAGAACAAAAATCTTGAAAAAAAACAAAAAATAGAGGAGACACGATTCCTGCGTGCTGACCACGAGCTAGGCTTCTATATATAGAAGTGTTGCTTTAAAGAGGATCTTATTTTCAACGTCTTGCAAGATTTTTCGAAGATTTTCGTAACATTTGCCGCAACTTATTAATCTTTGATAATCTTAGAAATAATCTCGCAGTATCTCGCAGAGAGATCGCAGAACCTTGGAAGTATTATTAAGATCGTTCTCTATGAATAATTAAGGAAAGGGTACACTAAAAATCATATTTTATAATCTAAATAAACACCAAGAATCTATAGCTTCTTGGCAGACAGATCTTCGAAAAGCAACTTCTGCATTGGGATAATTAAAGCTGATATCTAAGTATCTATAATGAATAAAAGAAATGCAAATTCGATCAATAAAGCTGTAATAACTAATAAGTTCAATCATTTTCTACTAACTATACGTACCAGGCGTCCCAAGCAAATTCCCTAATTTTCGAAGTTCTGACTCTCTCAGTCCCAGAGCAAAAGCAGCTAAATAACTTGATGTCATTTCAAATTATAGCGTCACATTTCTTATTTCTAATAAATCCCCAATCTCGTTTACTTTGGTCATTTTATTCTCAAAGGCTGCATGCTTGAAAAACCATTTCAATGCCGCTAATCGTCTGAAAGTGAAAGTGACTGTGACGTTGCTAGTTTAAATGGTCCCGCAAAAGGGCCGTTGGACTATAGTTTCCCTTGCAATTTCTCATTTTAATTTCTCCAATAGTTTATTTTAACGTTTACTTATAGTAGCGTGCAAATAATCTGTATCAACTGCTAATTCACTGTGTATTTGGTAGGCCTTGCGCTCATCTGTGAATTTTGGCACGATCGATAATTTCAAGTTCTCTCGCCAGCCAATGAAAACTCTCCGTGTTTTACGCTACCCCTTTTGCGCTCTTTATTAACCCCGCCTGGCGGCGGGCTGGGGGCCTCCTCACTTCGCGGCTCTTGTTTTCCTTCTCCTGCCTTCTATCTGCCTCCTTATCTCTCGCCACGGCTCCTCTGTCTGGGCCAGCCTGTCTGCCACGGCTAGCGCCAATCTCACCACTACGCCTCTGCCACTGCTGTGCTCATCGCCGTTACTCACCACGTTGCATCGCCTTGCATCACTCGCCTACCACCCGACTACAATTTCTAATTCACCTTCAATTCAAAACCATTGTTGCAGCCGCCAGTGTCCCAAAAGCACAATAAGTTCTGTATTAGCATTAACCAAATTTGAATATTGATCTCAACAATAAAACAACTACGGCAGTTACCTGCCTTGTATGCCAAGTGCTCCGCTACACAATCCGCTTATCAAGACTTGACTCGATTCATTTTGGGACTACGACTTACGACAACTCTCGTAAAACGGCCCTTCTAAGGGTCATAGCCTCTACGCCAATAACGTGACACTAAATAAGCACCAAGAATCTATAGCTTCTTGGCTGACAAATCTTCGAAAAGCAACTTCTGTATTGGGATAATTAAAGCTGATATCTAAGTATCTATAATGAATAAAAGAAATGCAAATTCGATCAATAAAGCTGTAATAACTAATAAGTTCAATCATTTTCTACTATAAACTATACTCGTACGTACCAGGGGTCCCAAGCAAATTCCCTAATTTTCGAAGTTCCAGACTCTCTCAGTCCCAGAGCAAAAGCAGCTAAATAACTTGATGTCATTTCAAATTATAGCGTCACATTTCTTATTTCTAATAAATCCCCAATCTCGTTTACTTTGGTCATTCTATTCTCAAAGACTGCATGCTTGAAAAGCCATTTCAATGCCGCTAATCGTCTGAAAGTGAAAGTGACAATACCAGTATGAAATGCGATTGTTTTGAAACCTACGCTTTGAGGCAATTCAAAACTTTCTTAGCTTAATGACTGGGTAGAAAATGTGTAACAGAATGATAAATTAGATTCAGAAAGCAACGAGTCGATTTGTGCCATTTTTATGATTTTTAGGCACATGACATGTTTAACGTAGGATATAAAACTGACATAATCCTAATTTTCTAAACTAAAAGCTCTATGAATATCAATAGAGCTATAGGAAAGGCAAAACATATTAAAAAATGAACATTGTGTCTCCAATCCGTTCTATCGAAAGCAATAACATTTTCTACCTCGGCCCAAGCCCGAGAATCTCTGTCAGCTCTTCCGCTACCGAAGGGCTACCGGGCGAGCGACCATCCACCTTCTGGACTCTCCGGAGGGGACCGCGCTGCGGACACCGGCACCACCGGGTCTCCCTGCGTGACACCGCAGCACCAGCTGCCCGTGGTTGCCAGGGGTTAGCGGAATGTCGACGCCTCCCCTCTGTATCCGGATGCCCATAGCCCCCTGCAGCTACATGTAAGTCAAGTGGCATTGCGATGCTTTTTCAAGCATAAAAGTTTGAATGGAATGACTAAAATATACGAGATTCAATTAATTTATTCCAATAAAGAAACTCGCCGCTTTAAAATAAACCAAAAAAGTTGTTTGTTTTACTTTCGTTTTTGCTCCGGGACTGTAAGTGTCAGAACTTTCCGGATGCCCCGCGTAATAGCATTGATATGATATAGAAACTATTGTACTCGTAATGTAAGAGTATGAGAGGCTAAATTTCACAAATCTTCAATCACTTCCAATCCATTCAAAAATTGAAAACCTCGGCCAACAGGAAGCCTATAGCTGTACTCACTGGAAAAGGAGTAGTTCGCAATTCAAAATGCTGGGACAGGTCCTCTTCCGTTCCTACGCTGACGAGAGCAGCCTGCTGTTTCCGCTTGGCTCGACGAAAGTCGAGCATGATTAAAAATTTTCTCGCCACCAGGCTACGCGGGCGCAAAGTTTTAGCGCGTTCTTTTAAGCCATGGTTTTAAACGGGCAGACGCCCCGGTTTTGTTGTTATAACCCAGCAGCAAGCTAGGTGTCACGATAAGCGGCTAAGAGCATGGCAGTAGCGTGCGATTGCTTTTGTACAAACAAATTCAACTTCAAGCTATAGTGTGAGTACATGCATATACTGGCTTCTGATCGAGAATCCTTAGCACAATATAGTAGAGCATTAATAACGGCTGCGTCAGCCCGTAAAATATACCCCAGTTCCGCCACATATCGCTGTATGGCTTCCCGGCCCAATTACTCAAATTTGTCGTCTCGATCTGAGTACTGACTCTCCATAGGCCATATGGCTATAGCTACAGTTGGCAGCGGTTTGACAGTCGGGGGGTGCACAGCTGAGAACTTGGCCGCTAGCTCAGCCATGCAGTGTTCTGGCTGGCGTTGGACGTCTTATAAGCTTCCAAATTTGATTCGATGACGACTTCCAACGGCGCTTCTATATTTGGTAAGCTTAACAAAAACGCACGCTCAAAATATTGTGGGAAGCTCGGGGTCAGTCAGCAGACAAAGGTACATACGTGCACTCTCAGCAACATGTCAAAGTTCCCACCCCGAAATCAGCTTGTTCAACTTTTCCCGGATCTCAGTCCACAATATCCCAGCTTAGGCTGGTGAGGAGAGAGCGGAGAGTTATGGCTAGGATTGGATAAAGTTGCCACTTAGTGTTGACATCGTCTGAGAAAGTTTACAGAGACGAGCTTATAGGCTTCTGCATGACCGTCGATATATACTCGTATATAGCAACAAATAAAAATGATTTGATAAAACGGAATCAACAATCATGCAGTGCACTCAGGATAAGACTGATTTTCGTGCCCCGGATTTTATTTGCATGAGTCTTATTGCAGATACATTGTACGGTTCCCAAAGGCGTATTCAGCATGCCAGTGAAGTATCAGACAGACAGACTTTAACTAAGGCTTACCAATTGGTTTACTTCTCCCTCGGAGATTTAGCCTCCTTTGGCTGCTCTAGCAAAGCTCAAGATCTCTTGAGGCCGCTCCGAGTCTGACATTTCAGCTCGGATTTTTCACTTAAATCTATACCCAATTTAAGTCGACCTTCAGCTCAAATCGGTTTTGTTGATGAGTTCAAGAAAGCTGGCGGGGTGAGGAGACCATGGAAGTCTCCTTGATGGCCCGAGGTTCAAGCCAGTTTTGCATTTAGTATGGCTAAGCTTCACGCTGCTAAAGAAGCGAAATCCTTTCTACACATAAATTTATAGCATGTCTATCTGCATCAGTTAATCTGATGAAGGTTACTGAGCTGTACAGGCCAGACTTCATCCTGATCCAGGAACCCTCATGGATGCGCAACCGGTAAGTTGCCCAACATTCCTTCTGGTTACTCTGATTTAATTGTGGCCCTGGAACAGGTGGCTCTACATCCTCTCGCTGCCAGCATCTCCAGGCTTGGCTGAGGACTGATCTCTGAGATGGAGATATGTCATCTATATATTTCAGATGACAGGACCCTATATACCCGAGAGTCTGCTGCGCAGAATTCCAGAACGCTGAGCTTGGGGGCGACCTTAATGCAAACCATCCATAAGCACTAGCACTGGGGCAGCAAAGACACCAATGTAGAGGGGAGGAGACTCTGGCCCTCATCTCTAACACAAATCTCAAGCTCTACAACCGTGCAAGCATTCCTACCTTCAACAATGGCAGATGGGCTGATGTTCTCGATGCCACACTCGTTACCTTGAGATCTTGACAGAGTTGAGGAGTGGAGAGTCTGATCTGAGGAGCCCTCCCTGTTTGACGAATGCTTCATCGCCTTCAATATCGCGGACACTAAACCCCAGTCCTCGATCACTTGGAGGCGCGTAATATCTGCAACACCGATTGGGCGGCCTATAAGACTACACCCTTTGAACTTCACTTGCAGGAACTCACGGAGGTATGTCCGATTGAGACCTGGGAAGATGTTAATTGGATCATACGGCTGAGACGCTGACAGGCTGTAGTAATGAAGCGGCCTGCCCTGTCCGTGCCTACAAAGGCAAGACCTTGCACCTCGGCGCCGTGGTACGTGGAACCCGGAGCTGGAGAAACTCAAGCGGAATGCCAAAAAAGCCTCGATCATTTTCCTTTCAGACAGTCAAGCTGCCTTGCACGCCATCATGGTGACTGCAGCGTAAACTCTGCTACAGTCCTCGACTGTATCAAACTCTTCCACATGTTGGGTTCTACCGACAAAATTATCCATGATTACCCAAAATTACATAAAATCGTGGATCAGGACCCAGCACTGCACTACCTGCAGGCAATCCAGAGGCGCTGTTCCCAGCCCTCTCATCAGCTCCAGTGGCTCCTTTTGCGCCTCTCGCGAAGAGACATCTGGGCTGCCACCATGACCCTAGTTTTAGCTAATAAGCTAGACAGAGCTGTAATGAAGCCAACAGTAAACAACTTACTCCATCAGACCGTTACTAACATTCAGGTTTAACGAAAACCCAGATTCAGTTGATTAACTTAGACTATATTGACTTGACACTTCATAATGCGCTCTCGGTTTAATCATAACCGCGGCTATAATGTATTTTCTAAAACGGAAATAGACCCCCTTCTGTTTGTACGAAATATCCATCCAAGGCATGTTTAAGTAGTATAAAACGCATCCACGTCAAAGTAATTATCAAAAATAAACATTCCGAGTCTTCTTACAATAAAAGTTTGTAACTTATTTTGTATTTTCGGAATGTTAGTAGTCTTGTTTATGGTACCTAGTTTTGTTTACAGATTTTTAAAAGCGGCATTATGCAGCTTATAAGTCAATAACATTGCCAGTTCAACCATTAGCTGGTGGTACCTAATCATGCTCGGTTAATCGTGTTACGCCAGTCGCCAAGACTCGTATAACTTATACCTAGATAAAAATATATCTTTTAAAAATATTTTCATTCATATTCCAGACCTTGAAGGTCGAACAAAAAGCGAAACAGTTTTCGTCAAGCGTTTTAATAATGCGCCACAACGTCACAGGTTAATGCTTGGCGCAGTCTGGCTCGCCAGCGGTCTGAGATGGCGGAGCGTCCCAGCCCCAGTCAGGATGTATTCGAAAATGGCCGCAGTCGGAGCCGCTAGACAACGCAGTGCTAAAATGGGAGGCCCGACAATTGCCCCGGCTAGTGTCCGGATTAGGCGGCAGGTGGTGCCAGGTGGTGTGCATCCATCGGTTGGCCCGGGTGTCAGGCGACAGCAGACGAATATAACGCAGCTGCGAAGGCACGGACACAGGAGCTTGAGCGGCAGACTTCGGTGACACCGAAACGCCAGCAGCCGCCTGACAGCTATAATTCAGCAGTTAGAAATATAGAATCTAAATCTGCAGCAAGCCAACATATTGCATTGCAAACTAGTCAAGCTCAAACCACAGCTTACTCTTGTCGAGGCAATGATTTTACTCGCACTGGCTGCACTCTGGACGCCTTTGTATCAGATTTAATTTGGCCAGGCCTAACGACTTTTGATGGCGACTGCTGTTTTGGTTGAGCAACTGCAAAATGTAGAAAGTGAGTACGTTTAACAAGTTTTAAAAAAATTAAAGACTTGGCAGTTCCGTGTTATAATCACCTGCAGGTTGAGTCTGCTCAATTGCGCCAAATTTTCGCCGGAAATCTTCGCGCAGTTGTTGTCGTCGGCGCTCAGTCTCGGCTGCCGGAGCCGGTGACGGCTGTCGCCAGCGCAGGAACACAGTAGAGTCGATCTCTGAGGAACAAGCTGCCATGGCTAATAGCGAGATGTTGCCCACTAAAGTCTAGCAAACGCTTAGACCGACACACTACTGTGCAAAACACCTTTCTCTCCTTTTATTCTTTTTGGGCAAACTCTGCACAGCGTTTGTCTACGAGACTGAGGTGAACTATACAGACTAGTAGCTGTCTGTCCAATTGGCGCAGTAAGAAAGAAAAATTGAGATGCTTGTGTGGCTCTTTGCGAGAAATGGCATGGGACGAGCGTGGCGCCGCTTTTTTCAGCCAAACTGTCTCAGTCACATCGCAATCTACTTGGATTTACTTGGGGTTGGAGTTGCAACCCCAAGTAATTGTGTAATCTGTGCACTTTTAACCAAACTTGAGACTGGCAGGCACCAATGCATAGCCACACCCAGCATGCTATTTGGTCTGCTTCTTAGCATGAAAAGGAAAAATGCATTTTAAAAGACTCTGTCTAGCTATCCTCTGTAACTAGCCACTTAAACAGCTCTTAAGCTGCATCTTTTATAATACCTGTTCTCTATCCAATGAAACTTAAGACACTGCATATAAATGATTGAAGCCTTTGTGTTTATACTTGTAGCATAGGCATTTATGCTTAGGGATTAAATATGGTAGAAATAAAAACAAAAAAGTCATAGAATCAGAATGAATACAAATTTAAAAGGCTTTTGGGTTTGTAAAAAATTAAGCTCTTATATCATTATAGATCAGGGGTTGGCAAACTTTTTTACCTTGGGGCTAGAAAGAGAACCTAGCACCTAACTGCAGGCCAAAGGAAAAGAGAGGAGAGAAAAAAGAGAAAAGTGAAGATAGATAGGAGAAAGCAAAGGCAAGAGAATAAGATGCAAGAGGAGAAGAAGAGAGGAAAAACTTAAGAAAATGACTTTTTTTATAAATATATTATGTGGTTGGGATGATAGGGCTAAAATTAAGATAAACATAGACCTAGCCATTCTTTTTATAGATTTATAGTACAAAATAAGACCCATTAATTTGAAATAGGTTGAATTATAGAACTGATACCATTTAGATTTAGATCTAGGTCTAATGTTTTTCAAAGTTAAAAAATAATCATAAGAAAAAATAGCTATAGTATATATATGCTATAGAAAGAGATTTAAATCTTTGGCTACATCAATAAATACCCAGTATTCATAAAAATATTTGGTTATAGCAAGCCTCTACTTTTGTATGCATAATTGGAGTCATGGGACTAGTAGTATAACCAAAAAAATTCCAATGGGGGAAGGTGTATTTTAGAATTTAAAGACCCAGGGGTGGCTCTGCATTTTGGCAAAATTAGCTTGCCCCCCCTTTAGTTTTCTTTTTAGTTTACATCTGGGAGGGAGGCAACTACAAGTGTTAGTCATTTTATCTGCTAAGTAGATAAACATATTTCTATTTCTAAAACTGTTTGTCTATTGGGATATAAAGGTGGGAACATGTAGTAAGATGGGAGATAGCCAACAATCTCTTTTTTGATATTGTTAAAATGCTGTAGGGGTTGGTCTTTTCAAATATAATAATCTACACTAGTTTATAAATTTACCATTAGAAAGAAGGGTTTAAAGAGGGAGAGACATAGTATGCAACAATACTAGATTTGAAATGACACAGAAGATGTATTGCATATAAGAACTGTTGAATAAGAAAAATATTTTTGGATTTTTTCCTTTGAAAATTTTCAACAGTTTTGGTTTAACTAGTTTCTAATCAAGCTTATTTTTCCTTCTGTAGATATATATATCTACAGAAAGAAAAATATATAATCAAATAGTTTGTTAAAATAATGAAGCCCATAGTATTTTAACAATATAATTCGAGTTGTTTTTAAGTGGCTACCTACCCTATTCCCATGCTAGTGGTAGACTTAGGGAAAAAGGCATAAGGCATGCACCCATTAGATTAGAATTTTATATTTTTTATATAGAAAATACATATTATCATATACATATGCACAATAGAGTATATATATGCTTTAGATTTTATACTAACGAATGGACTTTGATAATGGCCCTATGCAGTGACACAATTAGGCAGGAGGTAGTTGCTAGTTCTAGTTCATTTGTCTGCTGATAGTTTATCTGCTAAGTAGACAAAATGTCTTTTTCTTTGGAAACTATTTGTTTCTTGGGAAATAGGTGTAGCATGGGATAGGTACAGATCCAAAAATATTTGAATATGAGGAGGCATAGATTACTAAGGTATATATATATCAATAGATATATATCTTCAGCAGTTGAACAATATGCTACTAGAAACTAGTGTTTATTTGATCAAAATCATATAAAAATCTAATAAACAAAGGCCTAGGCTTAGGCTTAGAAATCATTTTTTAATTTGACAGTAGGCCTAAGCCTAGTTATAGCATATTAAAGGCTTACAAATCAATGTAAGCCTTGATCAATTGTTATCATAACTTTTTAGATAATGAAAGTTTACTAGAAACAAGCCCCTCCTCTAAGAAAACCAATCAAATTAAAAATCAAGTGATTCATGATTACTTGATAAGCTGACTTAAAAGACACTTTAAACAAAAAAAAACTTTTTTATTTAAGCCACAATTAAAATCAACAAAAATAGCTATCATATAAGATTGCCAAAAATTTTCAGAATAAATTTAGGTTTGTTTTGGGAATTTCACATAGAGCAACGGGGCTACATTACGATATGATAGCTATAGGCCTAGGGCTTGAAACAACAATTTGATAATAGGCCTAGATATTACCAAATGAATTTTGTTTGTCACCAAAATGACAATCAGCAAAATGACTATAATCCTTGCTTAGTTGTCAACATAGAACCAAACTGATGCAAATACATATATTTTTTATTAGGGCCTGGCCTAGCATAGGCTATCACATTAGCCAGTTAGCCTAGGCCTAGCCCTAGCATAATAAGTCTGTCATATAGAGCTTGGTAGGCTTATAGATTGATGTAAAATATTGATCTATTGTTTTTGTTCTGGTATATTTTTTTACTTTAGCATGATCGCTATTATGGCGCCGGCGTCTAGGCAGTTGGAACTTGGAAGGAATTCTAAGAACTTAGGGCTAGCCTTGACCTTAGAGGCTTAGGCTTAGCGCTTAGGTAGGTCCAATGCAATCCAACTGCTCAATTGTTAAAGCGCTACACAAGTAAAAATAACAAGAAAAAATATCTGTAAGGCATATAAACAACATCGCAAAAAGTATGAATTAGCTCTAGTAATTAGTATTATTATTATATATTAGGTTTGTGATCGCATTGATGGCTGTAGATTATTGCCTAAATACGACGCGATACGAAAAGCATGTCATTTTCAATCATTCGTCTTTTGGAATCACTGCTGCAAAATATTAAACGTTAAAAGTCTAAGATAGTCTACTCGATTTATTTTGTTGGTTCTCTTTAATAAAAAAAAGTTTTCAAAAGCATATTTTTAACACAATTTAGTTTTACCTCGAAGGCGATAAAATGTTTAGAACTCTACTCGTCAATTATTACGATTTCAATATTTTTCTTGTCGGTAATCCATTTATAAATTCCATCTGCTATATTAAATTCTAATCCTGTGGCTTAAGCAAATATTGTCTGCAAATTTTCACCAAGTTTTAGATTAAGAGAATTAAGAAGAGCTTATTTTGCAATGAAGAATTTCTAACCACAATGCACGATGAGCAACTTGTTTGAGAGCATCTCTACAAGGTAAGTTTACACAATAGGCCCTAGCAGTGCTGAGTTCAAAGAAATTAAACAATTCAGTGAATTCACTGCAATAATTCGCAGTTTGTAGGAATACTGTCGATTTCTTTTTAATGATCACTTACTCTTAAAAGCGAATCATTGTGATTAAGTTAACATGAGTAGGCCTAATGTATCTCATTAATTTCATTGACATTTTTTTTATTATGCATTTTTTGCCCTTGATTATCATAATTTTAGTACTTTAATTTGCTTTTAAGGTCTTATTTTAAAGATAATGCCTAAATTAAATGTTTTTTTTATAAATACTTTGTAAAGTAGCAAGTCAATTTGCCAAAAGTCAATTTGCTAAAAGCAGGTTGTTTTGCCAAAAGAAATAAATACAATAAACAATTAAAAAAGTATAATAATTAATGTTAAAATGCAAAACATTTAAATCAATCAATTACCCTATCCATAAACAAATAAATAAAGTAAAATATAGAATGTTAAATGTTACAATATAAAACCATTTATGTTTTACAAATAAAGCAATAAAATATGTGTATATTGTGGCTTACTATTTAATCAATAGCCTACAAATTTCAAGGATTTGCTACTTTATCATATTAATATACTAAACAATTCATCATTGTAGGCCTATATTAATTCAATATTGATTAATGATTTATTGAATAAAAGAAAAGTAAAAGGCCTAATAAATATTTTGTAATAGTATATGGCTTATTTATTTAAAAATGTCTTTCTTAAGAAGAAAAAGTTTCTTTTGATATATATTGGCTTAACTATTATATAGCATTTATGTAGCAGTTGTTGCACAAAAAAATTGTAAATATTATAAATATTTTTTATAAAGTTAAGTGTATTAACAAAAAGTGTTTTGTAATTGTAATCAATAAAAAATTCTCAATAGTAACAGCTAAAAAATCAAACTCACAACCTTATACACTTGACCCCAAGTATTATACCATAATGCTAGAAAAAACTTGTTAGTATTATTGCTAAATCACTATTGGAATCTATGGGTATAAATTGTTTTAAAAATGTTATTTCTAATATTTTAATGACAAAAAATAACAATCAATGACAAGTTGCTTTTATGATAGACATTTCACTATTGGTAAAAATGGAAAATTTAGTGAGTTAGTTATTTTAGTGACAATAAGTACTTTATAATATTAATTTGTAAAAAAATTAAAATACATTTTATATATTTCAATATTTTATCATAAAAATAAAAAGATTACAAGATCTTATACTTTTAGAAAAATAATTCAAACTAGCCAATTATATAGTTCTGTTTTTGTATAAATCATTTTGAATTTGTCCCAAAATATTAAAATTTATATAGTAGAAAATTCTTCATGAAATTCTTCCTCTTCTTACTTTTTTGCCTTTTTCCTTTTTCTTTTCTTTTCCTATCTTATCTATCATCTTGTCTTTTCATTCCTTTCTTTTTTGTTCTCTTCTCTTTTTTTCTTTCCTTTTTTATTCTTTTCCCTTTCTCTTTTCTCTTTTTTTTCTCTTTTTCCCTTCACATTGTTTCACATTTCTTTTTCTTTCATCATTCCTTTCTCCCAATCTCTTTCTTCTCCCCTTTTCTGTCTTCTTCTTTTTTCCTTTTTAGATCTTTTCTTTCACCTCTTTTTCTTTTTCTCTCTTTTTTTCTTTTTTTCTCTTTAATTAAGTAGTATAAAAGTAACTAGTAGTAATGAAGCTAATCATATATCAAAATATACATTAGAATAAATTTCAAATTTAAATCTGGGATTCAGGGTTTCAAAAGGTGCCATGCAACATGTGGAACTTTAATGGAAATTAGTGCAGTATAATAAACTAGTTGTGGGCCCAATTGTGTTCATATTATAACACTTTTATAAAAATAATAATAAAAATTAGTCCTGGGATTCAAGACCCTAAATCCCAGGACTAGAAATCCTAGGATTTGGGCCCAATCCTGGGATTTTGGGATCCTGGGATTGCAATCCCTAATCTTTACCTTTTCCCTTTTTCCTTTCTTCTTTTTTCAACTCTTCTTTTGTCTTTCCTTTTTTTCTACTTTACTTTTTCCTTTTTACTTTCTATTCTCTTTCCTCTTTTCTCTCCTCTTTTTTATCTCCTTTTCTTTCTTGTCCTTTTCCTCTATTCTTATTCTTTCTTCTCTCTTCCTATTGTCTTTGATCTCACTCTTCTTTTCTTTCCTCTTCTTTTCTCCTATTGCATCTGTTGCCTCTTATCTGTTTGCTCACCTTTAATCTTTTATTCGTTCTTCTTAAAGGTGATAAAATTGAGAGAATGAGAATGAGAGAATACAAGAAGGAATAAGAAAGAGAGAAAAATGGGAGTGAGAGAAGAGAGCAAAATGGGGAGATAGGAGAAATAAAAGTTAAGAGAAGCAAGAAAAAGGGAATAAGGTGAAAGCAAAAGAGTGTCAATTGAGGATAGGGGAGAAAAAAAATGTAAAGAGAAAAAAGGGTTAGGACAAAAACAGATGGTAAAGAAAAGTGAAGGCAAGAAGCTAGAAAAGAAGATAGAGAAAAAATTATAAAGACACAAACCTTGTTAATTGTGAAATTTCAAAGGGCCTGGGGCTCGGCCAGATATAGGCTTTGTAGGCCAAAGTTTGCCAACCTCTACTCTAGAGTTTAAGAAACTATTAGTAAACTGTTGATATGGCTTTTGGTCAGAAGGTTTTGGCCAATGCTGATTAATTTAAACCAGTGGCAGTATGATCATAAAGCCTGATCATTTATAAATTGATCCAGGTTGATGTGCTCACTATTTTCTTTTGTATTAGTAACTTCAATTTTTTTAAATGATCTTCTAGCACCTAGTATATAACCATTTAAGTACTAAAGCTTATTTTCTTAATTTTAGATCTGAATTGGAGATAGCTCCAACTGATCTGTACCATGATCAACGTGCATCATCGAGCAAGGCTTCAGCACCTGTTGTTACCAACCGAAATGAAGACTCGCGTGTCTCAATCAATGACAAGCGTCCTGTCAAGAGAGATCTTCTGTCATTTATGTCTCAAAAGGTATTCATTCTACTGATATATTTGTATATTTACTCTAGGCTTTAACATGCTTAGACCAATTAGTCAAAAAGGCAGTAAGAGCGTCTACCTTTCATCAAAAGGTTAATTTAAGAATAAGAACAAAATTATAAGTTTTCCTTCTTATCCAGTACTTCATTATTTGATAGATAATTAGATTTCCAGTTTATGAAACATCATATAGTCTTATTTTCCATCCGAACTGTAAGAATCGTCCAAAGACAAAAGATTGTGTTGATGTATTGACTTCCATGCATGTTTGTTACTAAGTGCTAATCTAATGTATAATATTTTTTTAATAATTTGGGTTCTGCAATGTAAATTGGCCTGTGAATTACTAGGGACAGCCAAGGGTGGCAGTGATCGACTTTATGGCTTAATTATATGGATTCTCGGAATTCCGTACAAAAATATCTTCAGAAAAAACTACCCGCTTTAATACTTTAGGTTATGGGAACGAGCTCAGTCGAACGTAAAGTTTCTGACGTCCACAATTCCGCCGTTCAAAGAAAGCTGAGTGGTGCAGAGGAGCTGGATCGTACTGATCACACTAGTCCTGCAGATACACAGTGTGAAAAACCAGATAACGACCACAACGTCTGTAACGCAGATTCTCATCCCTCTAGGGACGTTTTTGGCCAAGATGTGATTCACTTTTTGTCAGAGGAGTATGGAAGTACTTATCAGTCACAGCTTGACATGTCAGCTATTATGAATACAACGCTTGCACAGCAAAAAGAATGTTTTGAGTCTCGCACTGTTTCGGGAAGTTCAGATTTAGCAGCAGTGCAAACCTCACCGCCAGTAGCGCCAATCAGTCAAACTGAATCAACGACAGTTTTGCGAAACTGCGCTGGAGCTTCTGCAAGTGACTCGCATGTTGAAACTGATGAATTTTGTGCAGAAGACTCTGAGTCCAGTCTAGATGCACTCAATATCATCTCGGCGGTTGAAAGCTTCAGTTCGGCTATTGACCAGGAAACTGAAGATGGTGTTTCATTCATGAAGAAACCGAAGACAACACTGAAACCTTCTAAAATTGAGTTTTCTGTGTCTCAGTCAACATCGACTTATCACAAGTGGAAATCGTCTGTTAGCGTTCCGGAAGAACTTGTGCGGAAGCTGCCTAAACCTGCTGTTCAGCCAAGGTTGCCCCCTGAACTGGCTCAAAGTCATTCGGGACCACACGTTCTGAAGTCAAGTCTGAACATCGATTTCAAGAAGCAAGCAACCACTAAGGCGGAACTGAGATTTAATTCA
Organism: Macrostomum lignano; assembly: GCA_002269645.1. Lineage (NCBI taxonomy): Eukaryota > Metazoa > Platyhelminthes > Macrostomidae > Macrostomum > Macrostomum lignano. The sequence continues at coordinate 62,207 of NIVC01003232.1, forward strand.
TTGACTGTTGAAAAGCAAGATTGTCCATCAATCAGGGAAAACCCTCCTGATGAATCCAAACGCGAAAAGCCTCCAGTAAAGCTTGTCATTAAGACGCTCTCTCGTGAATCAAAGCCTCAAAGGGTTGTCATCGTCTCCTGCTCCAGTTCAGTTCGTCGAGAGACCACTAATCATTCAAATGATGACAGCGATTCAGACTCGTGTGGTCGAAATTCAACTAGCTATGGTGCTACACAAGCAAATCAAGGTGTATCGGCGCCTGTTTCACAATCTCAAGCCTCCACAGAAAAAAATTCCGGTTCTAGCACAACTAACCAAGGTGGCACGGAGCAATCACGCTCACTTTGCTTTTGTTCAATGCAGCCAGTTGTGAAAATTTCAGCAATTGATTCAATGGCTCCGCCACTTAGTGACAAAGTCTTATCATTTCGGAGCTCTGCACCATCAACTTGGGGTTCCTTGCAAGATTTATTTCATCGCGCTTGTATCGCTCAGCAGCCCTCGGGTAAGTCTCAGACTTCGGTCGCACTTAAAGCGCAGACTGCCACAGATAAAAAGACTAAGTCAATGCAAAGTACTCCCGCAGAGCTAAAGCGATTGTCAGATTCGACTGGCTTTTGCGCTTTTGCCAACATCCCTGACAAGCGCGAATCTACAAAGATTGCAGCTCTTTACCAGCACGCCCTTCTGGCTCAGAGTCAAATCCGTCAAAAAGACTGCTTGAGGCCGGATTCCTTGCTGGCAGATAATTTAACTGAAGTCCAGAAGTCTATGCCTCCTAAGTCTAAGTCAGCTGTCAGAAAAGAGACTTCGCGCATGCTAATTTCAAATGAAATATTTTCGTCTAAAAAGCATTCAAACCGTATTCGACGTCAGATTCGTGACAAACGACGCTCCAAGTTTCGCCATTTGCGTGCTGTCCAAGGCTTTCAAGTTCAACCACCAAAATTTGTTAACAAAGAGCCCAGAGCGCATAAACATATTAAACCAAAGCAGCTTGACCCTTTAGTCGCAGCCTCCTTCCGACGAGGAACTGAAGAGCCAACGGTAGACCACTTTGGCCGTTCTTCCCTGCATATTGCCATGGATACTACTGATGAGGCAACCCTAAATTTTGTTGTCAATGTTTACAAGGAAAACGATGACCTCGACTGCAAGGATAATGAAGGTTTGACACCGCTAATGTTAGCATGCCGAAATGGTAACAGCAAAGCTGCATCGTTGCTGCTGTCTGCTGGTGCTTCAAGCAGCGAAACCTTTCCAGTATCAGGTAACACACTGCTCCACGAGGCTGTTTTGCAGTCGAATCTTCCTTTAGTTAAAAGTCTCGTTGACTTTGGTGCTGATCTCACGACCAAAAACGCAAAAGGTTTCTGTGCGATGGACTTGTCTACCTCTACAGAGATATCGGAGTTTCTAAGGCCAATTTCAGACTACTGTTTGCGTTATGAATCATCAAAGATTCGAATTATCCATTCTGAAAGAAAACTTCCAACGATTTATCTTTTAAGTTTGCTAGATGATCATGGGGTGAAAGGAGCACCGTGTGTGATTAAGTCAGAGCTCTGCAACTCGCTTGGAGTGTCACCTGAGTATTTTGACGTCCACTATAGTGGAAAAATGACGAGCCATGTTATGGACAATTCTGTTATTCTTGGAAGAATTATCAATCCTCACCTCAAAGAGTCGTTTGAGCTTTCAACAAGAACGTCATCGAGTACTACACTTATAGAAGTCAACGAATTCTTTTTCCGCATGTTTCACGAGTACACCTTCAGTGAAAAGAGGAGTCGTACGCATACTGAGCAGCAGCAGCCGAATCAACAGATCGAGCAGAATTCATCATCAGACACGGACGAAATGACCGACGACCATCTCTCTGAGCAAGACGAGTGTGAGATTCGTAGAGACGATGTTCAAGAGATCCACCGAAGCCTTAAAAAGTTCACTTTTCTAGAACGGAAGCGACGAGCAAAGCAAAATCAAAGATTGGTAAAGTCGTCCTCTTTTTCCTCCAATGGCATAGCTGATTCGACTGAAAAGCCTGGCCTCAATCGTCGAGACACCAAACCTGCAGATCGAACTTCCGAAACATGTCCAGTGGTAGAGACTGGCATGATAAAAATCAGTGCACCAACTAGTACATCGACTGTCTCAGAATCATCTGCTATAGCTTCGTTTTCGCTTGAGTCATCGAATATAAGTGTAAAGAGCGAGCCAATTGAAATTCCAGCTTCAGAGGAAGAACAACAGTTTGTTAGCAGTCCTGAACAGCTTCAGCGAAAAAAATGCGCCTCCAGAGTTCGTTTTGTAACTCCTAGAGCCGGTTATCGTCTCCAGAGCTCTGCTACTAAAGTTCCCGAAGTTTCGCGAGTAGAAACAATTTCAAAAGCTTCTGAATGCTTTTCAGACACCAGTGAAGAAGCCGACCTTTCTTTTTATGATGCTAATTTAGATTTTAATGACTCAGCTTCGATTACAGTGCCGGCTATTCGCACTTCTCGGCGCAAGGCCAATCCTTTGACTTCTTTGCACGCTGAAAAGTCACCTCGGTATTTAGTTGGTGAGTCAAAATCTGTGTCAATTTCAATAGATCAGACACAATCGGCATCGCAGTTGTTTAAGCAGACAAGTTCTGTCGTAACTCCAGTAAGCGAGACGAAAGCTTCGCCGCTTAATGCGTCTGTTAGCAAGAGTGCTCCCGAAACTCAAACCCAGTTTGTTGAGCGTGATGCCCCGACATCTGTATTCAGAGTTAATGTTCTGCCTCGTGTAGGAAGTTTGACAAAACAATTTCACAGGACGTCTGAATCAGTTTTTCCATGCCCGAGATTTCATAAGAGCAAAATCTTGGGTCCTTCAGCAATGGTGAGGATCCTTAAGCCTACAATTGAAGTGAGTCATGAAACGAAAGACCCCGCTCAAGGTCTTCGTGCATCTTTGTCTACTGTTGCATCGATTCCTTCAACAAGTAAAAGTCACGTCACTGTCCTACAAGGATCCGATCAACTGCCTTCTAAGGGAAATCTTCAAGACCAAGGTAAAGAAATGTCTTACGTGCTAGCATTTCTGATTTAGTAATATCCTAACAGGCTAATTTGGGTATTAGTTAGATTTGTGTTTTTTTCTGATTACATTGAATAAAGAAAAAAATTAGTGGTTATATTGTTGAAAATCATTGCATTATATTGCATATTTTCATTCACATATTTTTGTGCTTTACCTATCCTAGGATTGTTTTTACTCATTGTCAGGATCTCGACTGTTTGTGAAAGGTCAGTTCCGACCTGTCCGGGTAGTCGTCTCACCTGCAAGCAAAGCGGCTTCCCGATCTGATGCCCCAATCTAACGGCTTAAATTGCAAGACTAAGTTTACAAGTCCGTATTAACTTGTTAATATGCATTAAACTGTGTTAGTTGGTTTAGCTCCTCTGTTGTACTGAAGCTGATGAGATCAGAAAATTGTTAAAACTTAAACTTGCTTGTGCTGTTTGATGTTTAATTGGATCTCACTTTCTCTTGTTTTTAGTAGTATTCATATGTACCATTGAAGCGGTGCATAGTTAATAATTAAATCCTTGGCTAAATGGTCAAGCAAATTGCTTTTGTTTGTTTCATGTTTCGTTCTCATGATTGGGCTGTTGCAGTTTCTTTCAGCCTTGTTTTGCAAAATTTTATAAGCCATGTTCACACTTCACATTTCTCCATCTCTTTGTGGGCTAGCTGCCTCAATAGCTCAATGTAGTTGTTTGGTCTTTCTGCAAAAAAATGGACATGGTGTCGTAGTACAACTTGTTCGAGTATGTCATGACCATAACCACATACTAGAATGACTAGTAACTGATCCGTAAATGTCACTCGAAATTAAGGTTTGAAAATAGTAAATTGTCTACTTTTTTTACTTGTTGTCAATAGTGTCTTGCAATTAAATATGACAGCTACAGTTCTCAGGGTTTGCGGCCTCGGGGAGCATATGGAGTAAAGAAAGAATAACAGGTATTTAACACGATGTACACAAGCGAATGCAAGACGGGCGAGGCGAGAGTTGCGGCAGAGCCCCCCCCCCCCAGGGCTGACCCGCGACCTGATGCTTTTAAGGTCACAGCGTTTTAACAACAACGGGCGAGACTCAGCCCAGAGGGGGCAGGCCCAATCTAGCTCAGCCAATGAACGAGCAGTAAGGAAAGATTTTAAAGTCAAACAGACACAAGCGGGCAAGAGAGAAGCCTAACTGTTTATCGGCCTGGTTGGGGCGCCACCCCTTTTCTCTTGCTCACGGTGCACATTAACTAGATTTACGTTTTTCAGTTTTATTGCAGCCTTCAGTCTTCGAATTCATTTTTTAAAAATATTTTCGAGTCTAAGGCAGTCTGGAAAGTCTACGAAACAGGATGAAGATGCTGATTTTAATGGGTTTGCTTTTAGAAAGCCAGAGGCGATGGTAGCTCTAAGAACTTGTAGTATGTAAAATTAAGAAAATGTTTATTTACTATTGTATAAAGGCAAAACTAATTTTGCTACTTAAAAAGTGATGAGTGCCTTTCACAAGTGACACAGCTTTTCTAGTATCTGTGGTTATAGCTCGAAAACTCAAATAAAAATATAACAAACTAATTTTCAATTTTTGTCCTTAGTGATTTGCTTGCTTTCACAATTAAGTGTTACCAGACATTCGATTTTGTAAAATAATTTGATAAAGTCAGTCTTTGTTTCTTTCAGTTCTCAGTTGTCTTGCAATTTGCGCTTGTTTGAAAATGTGTGTTTTGTTTATTTATGCTGACTTGTAGTAACTGAAATTATTTTTGTTACGTCTCAAAGCTTTCAGTTGCTAGTAAAGTAGTATGTGTTGCAAATATGATAAAAATACTAGAAAAAATATTATTTTCCTTTAGTCCGCATTAAAGGTCTTATGTAGAGTTTTTCATTGGGTAGAAAAAGGCTTTCGAAAAAATTTCCTAGTTTTTTGTTCTGATTTTTTAATTCTCATAACTAAACGTGCTTGTTGCCCTCAAATGTCTTACCCTGTGCCGTTTTATTTTAATAAAGCTTTCATTTGGTGTGACTTGCTGCTCTAACTAAAATTGGCAGTTAGCCAAATGGAAATTTTATACTGCTCACCGGATGTGTTCGTTTAGAAATATGGTTTAGGATGTGTAATAAATAAAACCGCTGTATAAAAAACTAAAAATTCTGTAAAATATTATACTCATAATTAAAACTGTGCAAGCCCCATAAGGCTATTAGCCTTCATTTTATAAGGTTTTTCTGCTAACCTTTAATTTTTAGTGGTTTTTATTTATCTTTTAGATCTTGCCATAAAATGTCTTTATTTAGAGCAGTTCGATCATTAAGATCGAAGACAAAAAGGTTTTGAATATAAAAGCACCTTGGTCATCGAGGCACTTGGATGACAGACACTTGCGAAAGAACAAGTTGAGGCGGCACACGCTGACCTGTTGCGCGCCGCCTTTTAGCTCGATCGGCGACAAACGATTTTGAATAAGGCACTATTCCGTCGTGCAGGCCTATATAGTCCGTCGAAAGCGACATGTCTGTTTCGCCGTTGGCGACTCCAGCTGGCATCATCGCACCGAGTTGCACCACCCACGGCTAGAGCCGGTTACAGCAGGCACCCTTGATGTATCCTGCAACATTGAAAAAATAGGATACACTCGTACAAGTCTCCCTATCTATGAGTGTACATGTACAGCATACATGTATATGTATAAGATTTAGACACTAGCTAGTATACATTTATGTAAGTTAATTATTGTACGTGTTAAATACTCTGTGGAAATAACTGGGAGCTGATGCAAGTTTCTAATGGCACGTCGAAAATTTGGCAACTTTGAACCTGACATGCCTGATCCAAGCTATAACTATTGTGTACAAGTTTGAAATGCCGAAAAGCACCAATAAGAGGATCAAATCAGACTATACTAATTTGTATGTGCAAGTTTTCAATTTTGGCATTGGAAAAGTCATATCGAACCTTTTTACTTTAGCAAGTGTACGAGTAGATTTAGTAAGTAAGTAACTCTCGTAAATTAAAAATGGCATCTTTAGCCTGTACATGTATTGCTATTGTACATAACGGTGTTACATGCACATTAGCTGGTCACTTTTTGCCTACTCTTTGGTCACCTTGTCTTTAGACGAAAATCTTTTCCCTTTCGTCTGAATCGTCCACTTATTTAAAGAAGTCAACATTTAATGCAACTGAACTAGACTATTTTTTTCTGACTTCTGAGATTACGCTTAAGATCTTAAATCATACTCCGCAAAATTTATTGATTACTAAAACAAAGTGAACCTAGAGTAAAAGCAAATTTTTAATATAAAATCTTTTAATAAAAGTTATTACGTGACAATATCAATTATTATTGTATGGTTTAATTCTGATAAGCTCTATTTTGTTTGCATATCACCTTTTTAAATCATTGCTCGCGAAATAAAATTATTAAGTTTAATGGTAAACAGACAGACATCGTTTGCGCTAATTTAATGTACGTCAGCAGACGACAGGGGTGGACCCTGAAAAATTTCTTGAGGGGGCCAAGCTATACCTAGCAACTACAGCGCAATATTAGAAAATAGACCTTGCATAGTTACAGGCCAAAAAATAGCCTACTTTTTTACCACTGAGGGTAGCCGAGCCGGAAAGGACCTCTCCCTGGATTCGCCCCTGGCAGACAATCGGGTATATTATGTGGTGGTCTTTCGCATTTCGCATAAAGTCTTGTAATCAAATGGCAGCATCGTCCAGTCTTATGTGATCATATAGTGTTGGTGATTATGTGCATTATCGCTTATCTCGTTGTCATGACTATCATGTTATCTGGTATTCCTATAATATATTTTTTATAAGCCTATATATTTATGAATCTCTTAAATTAAATGTAGTAGGCCCAGCTAAAGTTCGCCCATATGTGTCAACTAAAAAGATAAAAATCAGTTATTTTTATGTAGTAGTAGTAATGAATTGATCAAATTAATTTAATTTTAAATTAGGCCTAATGTCAACTGCCTTTTCTTATTAATAAACTTAGTTAATGTTAGGCCTAGTTTCTTACTTGTCTTAGACTTGGACTATAAATGTCTAATATGTGATACAATATTTAATATTTCCATATTTGGAGCTTAACTTAATAAGTAATACATTTGTCAACAGTATAATACAACAATTGGGTGTATGTATTATATTGTGGTCTCAGGTCTTTTGCATAAAGCCTTGTGATCAAATGACAGCATGGTCTAGTCATTATATAATCATATTAGTATTAGTGCTCATATATAATATCACTTATGTTTTATATCTATTAATAATGGCACATTCTTTTAAAATGAAAAATAGTATTTTGCCATAGCTATAGCTACAGCTATGGCTATGGGATAGCTGTTTTATATAGCCATTATATAATTATAATTATATAATTATATAGCCATTTTATAATTTATATTTTATTGAAGTTTAAAGCAACTTTAAATAAGTCTGCCTTGTTGATGAATTTGCTTATCTTGTTTTAACTATTGACAAATTCAACTTCTACCTATTGATGAATTAGAAATTGACAAAGTCTGTATAACCTATTCATCAAGTCTTAAATTCATAAATGTAAAATTCTAATAGTAATAGAATAATTTCAATTTAAAAAAGAAATCAATTCTTTTGCAAGGTCAATTTTAAAAAAAAACTTCTATAAAACTGTGCATTGTTGTATAATATATTATAAATAAATCTACAATAATTATATTGGCACATTCTATTAATACTGAAAAAGAATATAATTAGAAAGGAAAGGATAAAAGTTTTACAAAAAAGTATTGATCTGTTACTTTTTATTTTTAGCTTTACTTTTATTGTTTTCTCTTTTTTATTGTAGCCAATAATCTATCAATGGAATGACAGTTAAATTAGCTAAATAAAAATGATACAATTGAATATCAGCTTGTCAATAAAGAATGAGTTTTTGTTAGTATGCCAGGCCCTATATATAGTATATATAAATACTTCTACTAGGCCTATGTCTGCTAATAGTATTAATAGTAGTAATATACCTATTTTAATTTTTTGTTGTGCAAGTCATCTAAATTTAAATTATTACTTTTTAACAAAAGGCAAGTTAATGACATCTAAAATAATTTTTACTTGGAAAAGAAGTTAAAAAATACAATAGAAATGATGTAGAGTAATGGAAGGTAAATGGAAGAGATAATAAGTATTAAAAACCATTATTTTATTACCTTGATAAAAGTACCTTCTGTGCTAATTATCCTAGGCCTAAGATACCAGTACCTCCTTTGAGAGCCTTGGCCTAATGAGCCACCAATTGCTCAGCAGGATATTTTTTAGTTATAACCTACCTGATGTGTATTTATAAAGCTGTACAATTATCATAATTAGTCACAATTGCTATTGATGTAAAAGTACATCAGCACCAGCCCAATCACACAGCAGTGACAGTCAGGCCCACCTACTATTGGCACATCGGCCCAGCCAATGAGCAGCAGCGCTCAGCGCCAACACTCGGCCAGCCGAAATCATGGTGGCCACGCCGCCTCCTCAGTGCCGGCGACCTCTCGCAGCGGCGGCGCCGGCTCCTCAGATCCGTCTGCCTTCCTGATGGTCGGGCCCAACTTTAAAGTTGGCAAAAAAATTGGCTGCGGCAATTTCGGCGAACTCCGCCTGGGAAAGAATCTTTATAACAATGAGCACGTGGCCGTTAAGCTTGAGCCGTTGAAGTCGCGAGCTCCACAGTTGCACCTTGAGTACAGATTCTACAAAGAGTTGGGAAACTGCGAAGGCGTTCCCCAGGTGTTCTACTTTGGCCCAACGCTCAAGTACAACGCCTTAGTGATGGAGCTGCTCGGCCCGTCGCTCGAGGATCTGTTCGACATCTGCGACAGACATTTCAGCTTGAAAACTGTGCTAATGATTGCGATTCAGCTGGTTAGTGATTATTTTTTGCTTAATGCATTTTGCTTGCCTCTGAGTTTTGTCTGTTTTAGCCCTACTAACGTCAGTCTTAGCCCTACTAACGTCAGTCTTAGCCCTACTAACGTCAGTCTTAGCCCTACTAACATCATTCTTAGCCCTACTAACATCATTCTTAGCCCTACTAACATCATTCTTAGCCCTACTAACATCATTCTTAGCCCTACTAACATCATTCTTAGCCCTACTAACATCATTCTTAGCCCTACTAACATCATTCTTAGCCCTACTAACATCATTCTTAGCCCTACTAACATCATTCTTAGCCCTACTAACATCATTCTTAGTCGTACTAACATCATTCTTAGCCCTACTAACATCATTCTTAGCCCTACTAACATCATTCTTAGCCCTACTAACGTCAGTCTTAGCCCTACTAACATCAGTCTTAGCCCTACTAACATCATTCTTAGCCCTACTAACGTCAGTCTTAACCCTACTAACATCATTCTTAGCCCTACTAACATCATTCTTAGCCCTACTAACATCATTCTTAGCCCTACTAACATCATTCTTAGCCCTACTAACATCATTCTTAGCCCTACTAACATCATTCTTAGCCCTACTAACATCATTCTTAGCCCTACTAACATCATTCTTAGCCCTACTAACATCATTCTTAGCCCTACTAACATCATTCTTAGTCGTACTAACATCATTCTTAGCCCTACTAACATCATTCTTAGCCCTACTAACATCATTCTTAGCCCTACTAACGTCAGTCTTAGCCCTACTAACATCAGTCTTAGCCCTACTAACATCATTCTTAGCCCTACTAACGTCAGTCTTAACCCTACTAACATCATTCTTAGCCCTACTAACATCATTCTTAGCCCTACTAACATCATTCTTAGCCCTACTAACATCATTCTTAGCCCTACTAACATCATTCTTAGCCCTACTAACATCATTCTTAGCCCTACTAACATCATTCTTAGCCCTACTAACATCATTCTTAGCCCTACTAACATCATTCTTAGCCCTACTAATATCATTCTTAGCCCTACTAACATCATTCTTAGCCCTACTAACATCATTCTTAGTCCTACTAACATCATTCTTAGCCCTACTAACATCATTCTTAGCCCTACTAACATCATTCTTAGCCCTACTAACATCATCTCTTAGCCCTACTAACATCATTCTTAGCCCTACTAACATCATTCTTAGCCCTACTAACATCATTCTTAGCCCTACTAACATCATTCTTAGCCCTACTAACATCATTCTTAGCCCTACTAACATCATTCTTAGCCCTAACATCATTCTTAGCCCTGATAATTTTAGTCTGTAAATGTGTGCAGCAGTGCAGCAGTCGCCTATACTACTGCATTTCTTAAACAGAAAATCCTACCTACAAATTTTTTTTTGTAGTTAGCAACTAAATCTGATGTTTATAGGATATTAGGAGATAGGATATTCGACGTCAGAGTATTGCAGGGACTTTTAGCATCCAGATAAGTGACGCCACTTACATCAGATCTGGCGCCATTTACATCAGACTTAGCGCCATTTGGCCCATTTGCATCAAACTTAGCGCCATTTACATCAGACTTTACATCGCCACTTACATCAGGCTTAGCGCCATTTACATCAGACTTTACATCGCCACTTACATCAGGCTTAGCGCCATTTACATCAGACTTTACATCGCCACTTACATCAGGCTTAGCGCCATTTACATCAGACTTAGCGCCATTTACATCAGACTTAGCGCCATTTACATGTACATCGGACTTGGCGCCACTTGCATCAGGCTTAGCGCCATTTACATCAGATTTGCTGACTGTGTAGGTCTTAATCAATTATTTCACTATAATTACCGTGGCTGTTTTCGAGCTCCGAGTACCTGCTAACCAGTGCCGAGCGGCTTGCACTTTTAGTTACGAGTGGATTGCATGATGCAAGATGACAGCAGCCAAGAGCCTCTACCGCCCACCCCATTTTCTCCGCCAACGCAGATCTCGCGAATAGAATTCGTGCACAGCAAGCATCTGATCTATCGCGACATCAAGCCGGAAAACTTTCTAATCGGCCGACAGACCACACGCAAGCAACACCTGATCCATATAATCGATTTCGGCCTCGCCAAGGAGTACATCGATCGGGAAACTAACAAGCATATTCTGTATAGGGAGCACAAGAGCCTGACTGGAACAGCCAGATACATGAGCATTAATACGCATTTAGGCAGAGGTGAGTGTGTTTGCTCAATTAATTACATGTGTATGTGTCATGACACATACTACTACTAGCGTACTGACCTAGGTATTTCTAGAGTTTTTTGTCGATTTTTGTTGTTATTTTCTTAAACTTTTATCCTTAAAAGTTTGTGAAAATATACTTCGCATAAATATACTATTGCTATTTTCTGCCAAAAGAAGGAACAAGCTTCTGTCTAGGTTGTACTTCTTGCGAAAACCCGAAATCCAAGACTTTTTCTAAGAAACGAAGGTTCTTCTTGAGTTGTGTTTGTAAGCGCCCTACAGGGGGTCTAGCGCGGCGCTCTGGTGTGCTAGCGGCCCAGGCTCGATTCCAAGTGCAGTCACATTAATTTGGGGCTGAATTGGAATCTCGGCTTGGCTCTGCTCGTGCAATTAACGGCCTTGAGAGCCAACCCCCCAAGGCGCAGTGAAGTGTACGTGCCTAACGATAAATAAAATCAGGGCCGCTGTACACTCCTGTTTGAGTGTGTGCCTGTGCGTATGACTACGTACGTATCCGCGCGCTTGTGTGCCTGCTCAGGGTGGTCTGGGCGGAATGGGCAGCAATGCCTCTCGCCGGTTGTGTGACAATGTCGCTTAAAGTGCACCAGGGTGCACACAGCCCCTGGCTCTAATAAACGCCGTACACGGGACCACTTCATTCAGAAAAGCGTAAATCATATCCGTGTCCAGAGGCCTCCAAAATCTCGCTTATAGAGAGCTTCTAGCTCGTGATCTCAATCAGCTTGCATTTCTATTTGTTTCATAATCGCGTCAATTTGTTTTTCATTCATGAAGCAATTGAAAAAGCTTTTGTACTTCGTTTTTTATTTTTTCCAGAGCAATCCCGTCGAGACGATTTGGAGGCGCTCGGCCACATGTTCATGTATTTCCTGCGCGGCAGCCTGCCCTGGCAGGGACTCAAGGCCGACAATCTGAAGGAGCGCTATCAGAAAATTGGCGACACTAAACGGGCCACGCCTATTGAAGTGCTGTGCGAAGGATTTCCAGGTAAGCTGGGGGTCACCTGCCCCGTCCGTTTGACTGGAACTCGTCTCTGAATGCAACCTTTCACTGCTCACTGGCTCCTGCTGTCACTCCATTCCACTGTCACTCTATCCTACTGTCACTCCATCATACTGTCACTCCATCATACTGTCACTCCATCCTACTGTCACTCCATCCCACTTTCACTTCATCCTACTGTCACTCCATCCTACTGTCACTCCATCCCACTTTCACTTCATCCCACTTTCACTCCATCCCACTGTCACTCCATCCCACTGTCACTCTATCCTACTGTCACTCTACCCTACTGTCACTCCTTTCCACTGTCACTCCATCCTCCGTCAATTACCTGTCACTACCTGGCCTCGCTCGCCCGCAGAGGAGATGGCCATCTACCTTCGCTACGTTCGTCGGCTAGATTTCTACGAGACGCCGGACTACAATTATTTGCGCGAACTGTTCACCGGCTTGATGACCCGCAATAACTGGACTTGCGATTGGGACTTCGACTGGGTGTCCCGGCAGGACAGAACGGTAGGATCGGGGATGTGTACCTAATAATGTTAATAATAATTGGGCACCCTGGCGCAACGCCTTCGGGGACATCGTCCCATTGTCAGCGGTTATGCAATTCTGGCCATTCTGCCCATTCCACTCACTCCTGATTGAGTAAGAAAAAGCGGAAGAGAACGAGAGAGAGAAAATAAGGGGTGAGAAAGAGAAGGAGAGAGCGATGTGGTGAGGAAAAAGGGAGAGAATAGGGCTGAGATAGAGAGGGAGAGAATAGGGCTGAGATAGAGAGGGAGAGAATAGGGCTGAGATAGAGAGGGAGAGAATAGGGCTGAGATAGAGAGGGAGAGAATAGGGCTGAGATAGAGAGGGAGAGAATAGGGCTGAGATAGAGAGGGAGAGAACGGGCTGAGATAGAGAGGGAGAGAATAGGGCTGAGATAGAGAGGGAGAGAACGGGGCTGAGATAGAGAGGGAGAGAATAGGGCTGAGATAGAGAGGGAGAGAACGGGGCTGAGATAGAGAGGGAGAGAACGGGGCTGAGATAGAGAGGGAGAGAATGGGGCTGAGATAGAGAGGGAGAGAATGGGGCTGAGATAGAGAGGGAGAGAATAGGGCTGAGATAGAGAGGGAGAGAATGGGGCTGAGATAGAGAGGGAGAGAGCGATGTGGTGAGGAAAAAGGGAGAGAATAGGGCTGAGATAGAGAGGGAGAGAATAGGGCTGAGATAGAGAGGGAGAGAACGGGGCTGAGATAGAGAGGGAGAGAATAGGGCTGAGATAGAGAGGGAGAGAATAGGGCTGAGATAGAGAGGGAGAGAATGGGGCTGAGATAGAGAGGGAGAGAATGGGGCTGAGATAGAGAGGGAGAGAATGGGGCTGAGATAGAGAGGGAGAGAACGGGGCTGAGATAGAGAGGGAGAGAACGGGGCTGAGATAGAGAGGGAGAGAATAGGGCTGAGATAGAGAGGGAGAGAACGGGCTGAGATAGAGAGGGAGAGAATAGGGCTGAGATAGAGAGGGAGAGAACGGGGCTGAGATAGAGAGGGAGAGAACGGGGCTGAGATAGAGAGGGAGAGAATAGGGCTGAGATAGAGAGGGAGAGAATGGGGCTGAGATAGAGAGGGAGAGAATAGGGCTGAGATAGAGAGGGAGAGAATGGGGCTGAGATAGAGAGGGAGAGAGCGATGTGGTGAGGAAAAAGGGAGAGAATAGGGCTGAGATAGAGAGGGAGAGAATAGGGCTGAGATAGAGAGGGAGAGAACGGGGCTGAGATAGAGAGGGAGAGAATAGGGCTGAGATAGAGAGGGAGAGAACGGGGCTGAGATAGAGAGGGAGAGAACGGGGCTGAGATAGAGAGGGAGAGAACGGGGCTGAGATAGAGAGGGAGAGAACGGGGCTGAGATAGAGAGGGAGAGAATGGGGCTGAGATAGAGAGGGAGAGAACGGGGCTGAGATAGAGAGGGAGAGAATAGGGCTGAGATAGAGAGGGAGAGAACGGGGCTGAGATAGAGAGGGAGAGAACGGGGCTGAGATAGAGAGGGAGAGAACGGGGCTGAGATAGAGAGGGAGAGAACGGGGCTGAGATAGAGAGGGAGAGAATGGGGCTGAGATAGAGAGGGAGAGAATGGGGCTGAGATAGAGGGGGAGAGAATGGGGCTGAGATAGAGGGGGAGAGAATGGGGCTGAGATAGAGAGGGAGAGAACGGGGCTGAGATAGAGAGGGAGAGAATAGGGCTGAGATAGAGAGGGAGAGAACGGGGCTGAGATAGAGAGGGAGAGAATGGGGCTGAGATAGAGAGGGAGAGAACGGGGCTGAGATAGAGAGGGAGAGAATGGGGCTGAGATAGAGAGGGAGAGAACGGGGCTGAGATAGAGAGGGAGAGAATAGGGCTGAGATAGAGAGGGAGAGAACGGGGCTGAGATAGAGAGGGAGAGAACGGGGCTGAGATAGAGAGGGAGAGAACGGGGCTGAGATAGAGAGGGAGAGAACGGGGCTGAGATAGAGAGGGAGAGAATAGGGCTGAGATAGAGAGGGAGAGAATAGGGCTGAGATAGAGAGGGAGAGAATAAGGCTGAGATAGAGAGGGAGAGAATAGGGCTGAGAAAGAGAGGGAGAGAATGGGGCTGAGAAAGAGAGGGAGAGAATAGGGCTGAGAAAGAGAGGGAGAGAATGGGGCTGAGATAGAGAGGGAGAGAATAGGGCTGAGATAGAGAGGGAGAGAATAAGGCTGAGATAGAGAGGGAGAGAACGGGGCTGAGATAGAGAGGGAGAGAATAAGGCTGAGATAGAGAGGGAGAGAATGGGGCTGAGATAGAGGGGGAGAGAACGGGGCTGAGAAAGAGAGGGAGAGAATAGGGCTGAGAAAGAGAGGGAGAGAACGGGGCCAGATATTGCACGCACACAGACTGAAAAGGAAATTAAATGATCCCATATGTTCTGACAGCCGGTCACTGGTTCCCAAACGTTAAGTGGAAGTGGACCTTTAAGCATTACATCTTACATGCATCACCACAGTAATTGATAGCATATATTTATTGATTTGATCACAGGGCACCCCGGTGAGTGTCGGTACTGACACAGCGGCCGCAGACAGGAGGCATGGCCATCAGCAGCAGCAACAGCAGCTCTCTACTCAGAAGGTGAGCAATAATGACCCAATTAAATTCAGTGTTGTATGCTTTTGTATCGAAAATTTTAATAGCTATACGCTTTCTTTGCTACTATAAACAGCCATGCAGTAGTGTAAGCAGAAACTTTTTACATCCTACCTGGAATTGCAACGCGTGTTTTCCTTCTCACCTCAGGCTAATCAGGGATTAAATCCAGCTGCATCTGTGCAGGTATTAGCAACTGCAGCCTCTTAAATTAACTATTTTAACAGTAGTCTATATCGCTCGCGAGTTCTTTCATTCACTGGCGCTAGCTGCTTTGATTGGCGCATAGTGTATACTTTTGTTTGTGAGCTGTGCTGTACCTCCGTGCACCTTTCGTATATTTAAATCTATATTTTAATTCTGTATACTGCACTTTAAAATCGCCTAAATGTTAACAATGCCTCATTGGCTATTCTCGTCAATCAAAAAGTTAATTGTACTAGGTATAAACTTTGGGATGTTGTAAATTATTTAAGAT
Source organism: Macrostomum lignano (assembly GCA_002269645.1). Lineage (NCBI taxonomy): Eukaryota > Metazoa > Platyhelminthes > Macrostomidae > Macrostomum > Macrostomum lignano. Next base: position 78,058 of record NIVC01003232.1, read on the forward strand.
ATTGATAACTTGCAGTTGAACCCTATCTCCTAAACTTCTGTCTTGCCTTTAAATATCGTGCATAGCAGTTTTTTGTAACCTTGTGTCCTCGTTATTCTTTAAGTTCTCGTCCTTTGTATCATTGTATCTTTCTGACAGACGGTTGTTAGGGTAGCGGGTGTCTGAAAACAATGAGGAGGATAGCGGTGTCTAAAAACAGTGAGGAGGGTAGCGGGTGTCTGAAAACAATGAGGAGGATAGCTGGTGTCTGAAAACAGTGAGGAGGGTAGCTGGTGTCTGAAAACAGTGAGGAGGGTAGCTGGTGTCTGAAAACAGTGAGGAGGGTAGCTGGTGTCTGAAAACAGTGAGGAGGGTAGCGGGTGTCTGAAAACAGTGAGGAGGGTAGCGGGTGTCTGAAAACAGTGAGGAGGGTAGCGGGTGTCTGAAAACAGTGAGGAGGGTAGCGGGTGTCTGAAAACAATGAGGAGGGTAGCGGGTGTCTGAAAACAGTGAGGAGGGTAGCGGGTGTCTGAAAACAATGAGGAGGGTAGCGGGTGTCTGAAAACAGTGAGGAGGGTAGCGGGTGTCTAAAAACAGTGAGGGTTGCGGCTCTCTAAAAACAGTGAGGAGGGTAGCGGCTCTCTAAAAACAGTGAAGAGGGTAGCGGCTCTCTAAAAACAGTGAAGAGGGTAGCGGCTCTCTAAAAACAGTGAAGAGGGTAGCGGCTCTCTAAAAACAGTGAAGAGGGTTGCGGCTCTCTAAAAACAGTGAGGGTAGCGGCTCTCTAAAAACAGACAGGTTAGGGCGATGTCACTGAGTAAAAAAAATTTTGCCAGCATAAATTAATAACTAACTAGCTATATACAGTACCGGCTTTAATGGTATTTCACTGCCTTTCAACTTTTGCTGTTTTTTATTTTATTTTATGTTATTCTGAAACAGCGACAGCAGAACCAGCATCGGACGGGCGACAGCTCCTTCAACTATCAACGAATGCAGGGCAACAGCCAATCGGAAGCCAGAAATTTCGAGTGTAGCACAGACAGGGTAACCAAGCTAATTAATTTAGGCAAACACAGCGAAAAATACATTTGGCTCTCTGTCTCAGCCCTGCTCCTGCCCTCTCTGCTCTCCCTCCCCTGTGACCAACCTCCGCTCTGCCCCCCTGCACCCACCCCATCTCCGCTCTGCCCCCCTGCACCCACCCCATTTCCGCTCTACCCTCTGCAACCACCCTATCTCCGCTCTGCCCCCCTGCACCCACCCCATCTCCGCTCTAACCCCTGCAACCACCCCATCTCCGCTCTACCCCCTGCACCCACCCCATCTCCGCTCTGCTTCCCTGCACCCACCCCATCTCCGCTCTGCCCCCTGCACCCACCCCATCTCCGCTCTGCCCCTTTGCACCCACCCCATCACCGCTCTGACCCCCTGGCACCCACCCCATCTCCGCTCCGCCCTCTGCACCCACCCCATATCCGCTCTGCCTCTGCGCGCCTAACACCCTGTTGAATTGCCACAGTTACTATTCTGTGTCGGTTTGGTTTCGCGACATAATTTTTCGCTGGTTCAAAGTTTTTGTCTTTTCAAAAAGTTCGTGCTTTTTCTGTTTTTTGTTTCTAATCAAAGCCCGGTTAAAAAACTTCCTAACTTGATTAGGGTAAATCATTATAGTATTACTAGCAGTAGTTGTTTGCGCGAATTTTGAGCTAATAAAAAAAGTAAATCAAGGAACTTGCTTATTTAATTTAAACATCATCACTACGATTGTAGCTATTCAATGATTGGTAATCTATATAAACAAATTAAATCTAAACATCTCAGTAAAATTTAATTCTGTAAAACTGTCACTTCCTTATTTGGTTGTTTTCTTAAATTGAAAATAACCGTGGCAGCTAATATTTCATCTAATATTGGCCTGGTGAAGGCGAGATTGATTAATTTACAAATTAAAACACAAATAGCCTTGCTTACCTGTGCGTCTCATCCCCACCTGCACCGTCCCGCAGGTGATCGCCTCCGTTGCTTTCGACCAAGCTGGCGGCGACGCCACCGGCCAGTCCTGCGAGCCCATCGCCCCCGACGCCGACGTTGACGTCGCCTCCGACACCAAGTGCTGCTTCTTTCGGCGTCGCGCCAAGAAGAATCGGCGCGCCCAGCAGCATCTGCACGCGCCGCGTGCGTGATAATCCAATGCCTCTGATTTGGACTAAATCTAGCTGCCACATCCTACTCTGCCGACAGATGCTCAGCTCTTCTATGCTGCAAATCCACCTCACATCTGCCTCTGCCCCACCTCCGCTCTGCCTTACTGCGCCCACCCCACCTCCTCCAGTCTGCCCCACTGCGCCCACCCCACCTCCTCCAGTCTGCCCCACTGCGCCCACCCACCTCCTCCAGTCTGCCCCACTGCGCCCACCCACCTCTCCAGTCTGCCCCACTGCGCCCACCCCACCTCCTCCAGTCTGCCCCACTGCGCCCACCCCACCTCCTCCAGTCTGCCCACTGCGCCCACCCCACCTCCTCCAGTCTGCCCACTGCGCCACCCCACCTGCTCCAGTCTGCCCCACTGCGCCCACCCCACCTCCTCTAGTCTGCCCCTTCGCGCCCACCCCACCTCCTCCAGTCTGCCCCACTGCGCCCACCCCACCTCCTCCAGTCTGCCCCTTCGCGCCCACCCCACCTCCTCCAGTCTGCCCCTTCGCGCCCACCCCACCTCCTCCAGTCTGCCCCTTTGCGCCCACCCCACTTCCTCCAGTCGGCCCTTCGCCCCATCTACTATCCCTCCAGTAACCTGCAAATCTCTTTTCTATTATTTTAAAAACACGGATACTATTTGTTAGTACCGCATGTACTTTCCTTATTACATGCGAATTGAGCTAGGCAATGAACTGGCTATCAATATTTGCGTTAATGCTAGCCGCTTTGGCTGCACAACCGGTTCCTTACGTGCGTGCTGGTTTTGTTTCAACACAGAATGGAACCTGACTTGAAATTGATACGAATAGATTGCCGCCCACCACCCCCCCCCCTGTGCTGCACCAGCTTTTGCAATAATGCCTATTCATATTATTGAAATTGAATCGCAATAACGGTTTCTCTTTGTCTGCTTATTGCCACCTTCGATATATGCGAGTGCCGCACTAGTGTGTTATTGTGTAATAGATTAACAGGATATCAGCGATTCGCCCGAACATGACCTACTTTGTTCCGTGTTGCTTGTTTCCGTAGCCTTGTACAGTTACATGCCCGTGTAACTTAGTCTCTGTTTGAGTGTGCACTTCTTTTGCTTTTTTGTGTTTTTTAAAATATATACTTGTACTCTAAGCCCATATTTACACGAGTTAACAACGCACTCAATGCTAACATGCTGCATAGTGTAATTCAGGGTCGCGCAGTCTCCGGACTGCTCAAGGTTTGTGTCTGTTTCAGCTTTCTTCTCTGTCCTCTCTCCTCTCTTTTTTATCTCTTCTCAACGCATTTCCTACTCTCTGTCCATCTGCACCCACCCCATCTCCGCTCTGCACCAGCCCATCACCGCTCTGCCCCTCTGCACCCAGCCATCTCCGCTCTGCCCTCTGCACCCACCCATCTCCGCTCTGCCCCTCTGCACCCACCCCATCTCTCCTCTCTGCCCCTCTGCACCCACCCCATCTCCGTTCTGCACCCACCCATCTCCGCTCTGCACCCACCCATCTCCGCTCTGCCCCTCTGCACCCACCCCATCTCCGCTCTGCCCCTCTGCACCCACCCCATCTCTTCGCTCTGCCCCCTTGCACCCACCCCATCTCCACTCTACCCCTTTGCACCCACCCCATCTCCGCTCCGCCCCTGTGCACCCACCATTTCCGATCTGCCCCTCTATTTTGCCAACCCCTGTTTAAAATCGACACAAGCTTTAATAAATTCCCACTATGCCTCTACAATGCTTTAGAAATTATATATAGCGCCATGACTTTTCCAAGCTATGCCTGTTGTTATTCTGATAATTGCTACACCCAGAGCCTTGTTGGCATCCAAATTAATTTCTTTGGAATCTCACTGCTTGTTCAATTGAGTGCCTGGCACCTTATCGTTCGTTTCGTTTCATCGCCCCAGTTTTAGTATTTGAATCCAAATGAAATGATTCAACTTTTTGTAAGAATTCATTTAATTAACATGATTTTATTTAAATCATCTCTGTGCACAGTCTAATCTCACATCTTAGTGCTCAGATCAATATTCTCCTTAACACCACCTCATTTCCTACTCCAAAACTCACCCCATTTCCTACCCATCAAACCTCCACCCCATCTTTCACCCCTCAAACACCCACCATTTCCTACCCCTCAAAAACCACCCATCTTTCACCCTCAAACCCCACCCCATTTTCTACCCTCAAAACCCACCCATTTCCTACCCCGCAAAAACCACCCATCTTTCACCCCTCAAACCCCACCCCATTTTCTACCCCTCAAACCCCACCATTCCTACCCCTCAACACCCCACCCCATCTCCCACCCCCAAAC